>CATIWK010083637.1:0-12144 GCA_949634005.1 Mallotus japonicus
TTTTTTTTTCTTTCATGCTTTAACTTTAGTTCATGAATAGGAAATTGGTTATGCGAATGGTCTCTATTGTTTCATTTGCAATATTTGTTTCCTATGTGTGTAATATATGTAGATGATGAAGAATTTTGCATCTCAGTTGTATTTGCATTATTTGACACACAGACACAAAGACCACACTTTTATTTCTAAGTTACTTGCAGTCGTCAATTAAAGAAAATTAAGTAGTTCATTCATATACTATCTTTGATGCTTTTTTTTTTTCCTAAATTCTCTGAGATTCTTATGTTGTGCTTTGTTTCCCGGATTGAGCTGATACGTGAAGGTAACATGAATACCTAGTTGTGAATCAAGACTTTTTTGAAACTAGGAAACCAAACTTCAATTGCTTTTACTTTAACATAATTATTTAGAGTGATATTACATTGGAGTTGAAGTTCCTAAATGTGATCCTGAAGCTGATAAGACATTTAATGGTCCTAATGTTTGGTTAGACATTAGTAATTTATTTATTTATTTGAATAATTAATTAATGCTTGTTATTGATATGGTATGCTTTCTTTAGTATTTGTCAGTTTTGATATTTGTATTATTTTGACGGTGAGCTTAGAAAAGAAATTAATATGTTCAAGCATAATCCCTCTGCTAGACGAAATAGACAGCATAGACCAAGGTAGGAAAATCCTTCTTCTTTCATTTTCTAATGATTTTCATGTTTGTTTATTGCTGAATTTTTTTTTTACTTCTCTCCCTATAAAATTGCTAATATGATGTGGGATCTTTGATACAATGCAATGCATTCATAGGCTGCTCATGTTTAAATTCTTTAAGCTTTATGGTTTCCACATTTTTTTAATTTATTTTCCAAAGCATTGGTTAATTTATAATCTTTTTATTACTGATTTTTGTCATCATTGTGGTGCAGCAGTGAGAGGAGGTAGTCATCTTCGCTGCTCTACATCTTGCTGCCAAACTTAGTTTTCTCTATTTTTTCAATTCTAGTTGTCTTATGTAAAAGTGCTCTATTTCATGAGTTGGAGCAAATTGTTGTACTTGCAAATTTATGAATACTATGTAAAATTATTTTAATTTTATACAATTATTTATATATATATATATATATATATATATATATTATAAATGACCAGTTGTGGATTGTTATAATAGTTGAATAAAAATTCTAATTTCAAAGAATTTTGTTAAAGGCAACTAGCAATATAAAAAAAATAAAATTCTAAATTAGAAACGGTACAGTGAGGGGAAAATGACGATATAGTGAGGAAAAATTTTATTGTTAGAGCATTATTTAGTGAGGAGCAAATGATGAAATAGTGATTACATTTGTTGTCATTAAAAATACTTTTTAATGACGGTAATTATCATATTATTACATGTAGTAATGACGGGATTCTAATTTCGTCATTATAACCTTTCCTAATGAGGGCAGTAATGACGGGATGAGGGGATATTTCCCATCATTAAATATTTTTAATGACAATTTTTTAACTTTTAGTCATTGATTTTCCCATAATTATAGGTCGATTTTCTTGTAGTGAACAAAAATAATAAGGTATGCCAAGAAAATAAAGAATCGTCTATAAAGATGCAATTTTAATGCATATTATCGTTCTACCCTGCAAGGTGTTGTTATATTGATAATGGTGGTGGTGGTAGTGGTCGGAGTTATCTTGGTGACAATAATATGATGTTAGTAATGACATTTGAGTGTTGGGAATTGACAAAATTTAATGTCAAAGTTAATAATTGAATTTCGATTTAAGAAATTAAAATAAGAGAGAGTGAGTCATCCATGTATGCCATTAAAAATGAGGTCTCTTATTTAATTTATACGAAAAAGTAAAGGAAACAATATGATACATATGCTTCCACATAGGCTCCACGTCATTCTTGCTGGCCAAAAAAATAGTTTTAAGTACTTTTATGGGACCAAAACAAAAGGTTGAAGGGTTTTTAGTGACAAAATGAAAGTAGTGTATTCTAATTAGAACATGTGATAAACTTGGGTACTGTGGGTCCAAGTGACCCTAGATTGGTCATATAATATATTACTTAGGAAACATTTGCCACATGGGTGAAAATGATTATTATACAAATTGCTGATATACTTGGTTACATGTTTTGGAAAGGATTTACAATAATTTGATGTTAAAAATGCCTTCTAAAATTGACACTTAGAGTAGGAGGTTTGTATAGAGCTATCATCGAAGGTTTGATGATGATGCTATAAGTATAGTAGCACGCTAAAAAAGGAATTATATGGGCTTAAATGGTCTTTTAATGCATATTTTGATGCATTCACTATATTAGTGAAGAAGATAGGATATTGATAAAGTAAGAACGACCCTAAACTTTTCATTAAATATCATACTAAGGATAACGTTAGAACATTTTTAGTTTATATGATGACATCGTAGTCATTAGAAATGATAATATGGAACAACAATAACTAAAGGATTGCATTGTAAAGGAATTTAACATTAAAGATTTAGGAAGACTAAAGTGTTTTTTATTTCGTTATTTAGGAATAGAGGTGGTATCTTCCAAAGAATGCATATTTCATTCTCAAAGAAAGTATACCTTAAATTTCTTAGAAGAATATGGTGAATATGGTGTTTTATATGGTAAACCAACATGTATACTAATTGAATGAACTTTAAAATTAGTGAGAATTCAAACTCTAAATCAGTTGATAAAGGTAGATATCAAATATTAGTTGGTTAACTCTTACAACTATATTTCGTTTCTTGCTATCCAAAGAGACAAAGTTTCCTCTTAAAAAGATATAACAACTAGTAGGTATATATAATAAAATAAAATAGCCAATGAAATTAGTACTAGTAAATACAGTGTTGACACAATTATAAATCAACAATTATTCTTATGCAACAATGATATCCAATAATATATTCTAGAATTATTTAAGCACTTTTGAGTTATTTGAAGCCTACACTAGGAAAAAAGTACTATTGAAATAAAAAAATTGATTCACTATTTAAATTTATGTTAATAATAGTTATGAAGGTTTACTTGTAAGATAAATGCTAAACTACTAGTTATTATATCTTTTTAGGAGGAAACCTTGTCTCTTTGGATTGCAAGAAACGAAATATAGTTGTAGGATTGATTGCTGAGGCATAATATAAGATGAACTTAAAATAAGTATGAGGATTTAATTGTAAACAATAATCTTACAATTTTTTTAGTTCTTTAAGATTTCCAATTTCCTTTGGAATGCTCCCAGAAAATACATTTTGATCAATCGACCTAATCATACAAAAAAATTATGGTCAATCAAATAGTAAAAGAATTATTATTATCCACTCATAAAATCAAATAGCCAATGAAATTAGTACTAGTAAATATAGTGTTGACACAACTATAAAGCAACAATTCTTGTTATGCAATAATCATATCCAATAATATAATCTAGAATTATTTAAGCACAAATATTATTGTGATCTAAAGTCATGAACGCTTAATCATATATCAAAAACATTTTATCATAACACATATAATGATACAATAAGGAAGAATTCTTTAACATTTCCAGTTATTAATTGTTCATATCAATCATATATATTCATAATTATTTTCAAGTTTCTAAATTTATGAACACTTAATCATGAATATTATTAATTGATAATTTACTTATAAATGAAAAACATCTATCATAACAAAAAAAAAACTGCATTAAAGGAGAATTCTTTAAGATTTCCATTGACTAAATGTTCTTACTGATTGTGTATATCCATCATTATATTCAAGTTAAATCAAGTAACGTAATTATCTAGTATGAAAACACAAACAATTTGTTATTATTGAATTCCCTTTTGTTTTCCATCAAGTAAATTTAATTTGGATTGAATCACCCATAATTAAAGGTGACACCCCAAAGTAAAAAAGATATAATATTTTTACGCTGCAATGGAAAGTCATTAAGGGTAATTGTAAGACCAAGTTATTGATCTTTTAGAAATTAATGTGATAATAGAGCATTTGTTTCCACAAGTTTTATATTGAAATTTGAGTATCATATATAAGTTAGTGTAAGTGCGTTTCATGTACTTAAGTTATTTATTAGCTCGATATGCTTAATTTCATGACAAATATAGGTTTATTCTTTTGTTAAAAAGGTTTTGTTTTGCTAAAGCAACTTATCCTTAATATCACCCATTTTATTTTACATTATAACTATGTTCTAAGATATTTGAATGGAAGACTAGTTTTGACTATTGTTGATCTCATATATTGAATCCCTTCTAAAATTCCTAATAATCAAGTCCTTTTAAGGGTTTATTCTATTATTATACAAACTTTGGTCTCCACATTTTCTCTTCTTTAAAATTCTTTGTTTACGTCTCATTTATCCATGTTCATAAATAAGATAAGGTCAAATTTTGTCACACACGTACCCTAAACCCTAAGTATATTTTCTTCATTATGCATTGCATTTAGCATCTTAAGTGAATTAGAGAAAAATTATTAATAGTCATAACCCTAGAGCATAGTCAAGTGTTGAGTATAGTTAGACCAGGGTATTCGATTGAGCTATGGCTAGTACTCAGTCAAGAAGCGAGAATTTGTGAATTTTGATGACACTCAAAATGAATAAAATATTAAGAATAAAAGGGATATGGAGTTGAATTGAAAAAAATGATAAGAACTTAAATGTTAGAAAGAGATGAGGACTCAATTGAAATGAAAGTTGTCCTACAATGAAAAATTGGAAGTTTGGGGTCAATAGGTAATAACAACATTTCATTAAGGATTTAAGGATATATTTTACAATCCCCATCAACCTAAAAGCCCTAGAATCTTCTCTGAATTTATGGCTTTATATGTGCGAGTCTATACGCTAAAGGAAGAGAGGGAAAAGAAGGAAACAATTAAGGAAAGTAAAAGAGAACTAGAGGAGCTGCTCAATTCTCTAAGCTCAAGTTGATTTCTCAAGTGAAATTTAGAGGTCCAAAACACTTTTTAGGTTGTAATCATCATCCCTAAAGGCTTTAGTGATTCAATTGGTAAGTATTTTAAGTGTTTTAGTTGATTTAATCTAGGGTTCATAGGCAGCAGTTTTCGAGTTCATTTTTCCTGGTCTTTTAATCTTGGTATTTTGATCATATCTTGAGCTAGAAAGCTCAAAATTGAGTGTTATTTGATGTTCTAGAAACTGGAAAGAGTCCTATAAAAATTTTTCTCTTGGAGATTGAGCTGATTCAGTCTGTACATTAGTATAATAAGAGAAATATTTTATTGCTCAATCTGTCAGGATAACTGAGATGGTTACATTCAATCGCTTCTAATTTTATTTGTGGTTACCCAATTGATATGAAATTTTTACAGAATTTTATATATATATATAAATCTATTTTTGATTAAAATTGGAGCTCAAAATTCCTTCTCTACAAGTCTGATTAATTTTTCTAATTTTTGCCTGAAAAAGCCCTTTTAGAACAATGGGTCAGATTTGTAGAATTGCATTGAAATGCATATTTTGCATACCATTTGTGGCCTGCATGATTAGAGCAGTGTATGGGATAGTTATATTGATGATTTACAAGTAAAATTTGCATGTTTTATATGCTAGAAAAGGGAGGAGAGTACGGGTGCAAGTTAAGCAAATTCGGCGAACCGGTTTTGTGTGTTTATAGGCTGAGTAGATGTTTAAGCCCTTTAACTTTCTTTATATCAACCACAAAATAAGTCTTTAAATGCTGCTCTATGAATCTAAAATTGATGTGTTAGAACTATTTCAATTCAGCTTTTTAACTACTTGAATTGGTGTTAAAGTTTCAAGATTTAATATAATATTGGTTTCAACTTTACAAGTTACTATTCTATGTCTTATTTTGCAATCTAATTTGAGAAATATTTTCATTATTTGATGATTGCCTAAAAGCATGATAAGAGATTATTTGATTTTGAATGCTTTTGACATTTTGACTATTTATTTGATGGATATGGGCATTTGTTTTTGTATATTACTTCCCTTTTGTGAGATGTGTGAATGTGCTGAGATGATATATGCACATTTGACATTGTGAGGGTTGCTATTGCACAATAGACAATAGGGCACTTGATTGCAGGACGATGAAGGGAGAAGGGTCGTTCCGTGCTAATATAGTCGAAGGATTAGCCTTTAAGTGTGCCTATAGAGTGAGTGTGTGATGGCTTGTACGTTATGGCCAGTTGGTTATGCTCATTGCAAAGATGGTTAATACATATAAAAAGCTATATTGATGTTTATAAAAATGTGTGCTTTATTCAGCTAAGTTTGTTACAAATTTGAAAGCATGAGCATATTCGATATCTTAAATGAAATATGACTTGATTTTTAAATGCTTTAGGTTTTTGATTTAACTAAAATATTTTTTGATTGTAACATCTATTTATTGAGTATTTTTGTACTTATTTTACTTGTTTTTCTAATCTTTTTTAGATAACAAGGATTGATATTGGGTGGTTTGAGCTAAGGAACTGTGTATAGAAGTTCAAATAAGGTTGGCCAACATCCTTGTCAGATAAGCCTAGTATTTTTGTTACTTAACCTTGTTTCTTTATTTATTGTAAATGAGAGTGTCCTAAAGTTAAATAATGGTAGGTAAGTTATATGTAAAGTAACTGTTTGTAATTAGATTTTATATTATTTTAATGATGTTTTTCCTAAGTTTCTAATACTCAAATATATAATATTGATTTAGTTTAGAAGTGTATTTCTCAATATTACTTAGTTTTCTTATACATAGTTCATTGTTCTTAAATACATCTAATTGCAAAATTATTATCTTCTAAATATACTATATAAGCAAGACTAACTTTCATAATTTATTTCAAACCTTCTTACAAATATAACTATATCTATAACATATTTAGACTAAAGCAAATAGTTTGTGAAGTAAATGATTTTAAATGTCCATCTCGGGCTACGTGAGACGAGGTGTGACAAGTTTAATCCTAAAGCTCTTAAGTGCATCTACTTAGGAAATTCTAATGCTAAAAATAGGGTACAAAAGCTACCATCCCTCTTTAGAAAATAGGGTAAATTCTACATCTCCATGGATATCACTTTTCTAAAAAATGCCCAAACCTATATTCGTCACTTTTGCCTCTCCTTTGTAGTTGGAAGAAATAACAATTCTTGAAATAGCACGTGAAATGTTTTTTATACATGATCAATGTCTTTTAGTTTTATGAAGATGAGATCAATGGATAATAAGTAATTCTCCCTTAAATCATTCTTTTCAGGCCATTGATTGTAGATTAGAAGGATCTCAATATGTCTTCAAATATTGGTTACTATTCATTTTGGGCCCACTATAAATGTTGGACTCCTCTTCTAATCTAGTTGATAAACATACCAACTTATGCCCTTATAAGCATAATCTTGCATTTAATAATTTTATATTTACCTATTGCACTTATGAAAGATATTATATAATGTACCCAACACCCAATATATCTCATATCATAAATAGTCACCTAAATGTAAAAATTTCTCAGTAACATTTAGTTCTGTTTAGATTTCTAAAATATTATAGGAACTGCATGAGCCATAAAAAGGTGATAATATCATTAAAGAAGAATTAAACTTGGGATATGATATGAAGACAAAATGTTATGTATGGCTTATATAAAGTAGTAAGTGGACAGATGCTGAAGTGTAGCGGAGTGGAGTGATGAAGCGTAAGCAAGGAGCAGAGTGACATCATCTATCCTTTAGGAGGTTTCTCGAATTAATTGTGGGGTTATGATTAGATGGGTTGGGAGTACGGGGGCAACGCACCGCGGTATGGTACAAGGGTAATTTTGTAATATGTATCGTACCTATTTCATTATATATATAATGTATATGTAACCCTAGTCGTATGCAGTTTCTAAATAGTAAAAACGCTCCAGCCGCTCGCTCCCAATGACGTAGGCAAATTGCTAAACCTCGTTAAATTTCTATGTTCCATTTTTCTTCTCTATTTTCTATTTACTCTTGTGTTTTCTATGTATTTATGCAACATAAAATAAGGTATTATCCATAAATATAAATGAATGTTACCTTGAAATATAAGAGTTATTGTATATAAGAAATATATATATATATATATATATATATATATGTATTGGTAAAATTATTTGCACCCACTATACCTAAGTTCATCAATTGATCCTATTATAATATTCAACTTTCATTTCGTCACTTAAAACTCTTTGAAATTTGATTTAAATTTCATTAAAGTACCTAATGTCATTTTTTGGTAAACAGTGATAATATGGAGTTTATGTCGCAACTGTGTGTTAAAGAAATTTTTTTAAATACTACACCTGAAAAGGTGGACATGTCAACTACTACTTCTCTCTCCTCACTACTCCTTTGTATGTTTCAGCCTCTTTTTGCCCTAAAATTCTATAAGCCACTTTACCACATGCTAAAGATGTGTTCTTCATCAAATTATGTATCTCCTCTATAAACTTTCTCCACATTTTTAACATAACTCTTATGCAATGCTTCCCTTTTGCCGAAACCATCGCTAGAGCTAGAGTTGTCGTAGCCATTGATGGTAGGGAATGATGAATAATTTTCATTAAAGATATCAGAATCCCCAGCATAACAAGAAAATTATCTTATGGTTCTTCTTATTCATTATTAAATTGTGATCATTTTCTTGCTCTTTCTTAATCTTTCAATGCCAAAAATTTGATTGTCTTCTTTAATAATAAGAAAATCCTAATCAATATGTTATAATTTCCTTTCAATTTTTAGCTTTTCACTTGCTCTACTTTTCTAATGGGTCTTTAATTTAATATTTATCCAAAATATTATTTGACATGAGAGGCTAAGATGTTATTTGTAATAACAAAGAAAGTAACAATTATAGTTTGCTAAAGAGTAAGAGCTAAAAAGAATGGGACTTGGCAAAAGCAACAAAGAAAACAATAGAGCTTGAGGCATCTTCTTGTGATTTATGCTAGAAAAACAAAAAATAATAAGATATGCCAAGTAAATAAAGAATCATCTATAAAGGTGTAATTCTAATGCATATAATCCTTCTAATAAGTTTTCAACTTTTGCCTTGTTTGTTGAATTTTTAAAAGAAGGAAGTATGGAGATTTTTTTAGTAAAAAAAAAAAAAAAAACAGAAGTAGCAAAAAAATATAATTAAAAAATGTTGGTGTTGTTATATTGATAATGTGGTGGTGGTCGGAGTTATCTTTGTGACAGTAATATGATGCTAGTGTTGGCATTTATGAGTTGGTAATTGAAAAGAATTTATTGTCAAAGTTAATAATTGAATTTTGATTTAAGAAATTAAAATAAGAGTGAGTGAATTGTCCATGTATGTCATTAAAAATGAGGTGACTTATTTAATTTATACAGAAAAGTAAAAAAAACATGACACATATGCATCCACATAGGTTGCACGTCATTCTTGCCAGTTAGAAAATAGTTTTGGGTACTTGCATGGACCAAAATAAAAGGTTGAAGAGTTTTTAGTGACAAAATGAGAGTGGTGTATTTTAATTAGATGAGATGATAAACTTGGGTACTGTGGGTGCAAGTGACCCTAGATTGGTGGCTAAAGATTATAATTAAACCCATATAATATATTACTTAGGAAACATTGGCTACGTAGGCAAAAATAATTACTATACAAATTGCTGATATAGTTGGTTGCATGTTTTGCAAAGGATTTGCAATAATTTGATGCTAAAAATGCCTTCTAAAATGGACACTTAAAGTAGGAGGTCTGTATAGAGCTGCCACCCAAGGTTTGATGATAATGCTATAAGTATAGTAGCATGCTACATTTTGATAGGTTCACTGTATTAGTGAAGAAGATGAGATATTGATAAAGTATGAATGACCATAAAATTTTCATTTCATATCATATTGAGGATAAGGTTAGAAGATTTTTAGTTTATATGATGACATTGTAGTCATTAGAAATGATAATATGGAACAACAGTAGCTAAAGGATTGCATTGTAAGAGAATTTGAGATTAAAGATTTAGGAAGACTAAAATGTTTTTTAGTTTTTTTTCTTTTTTTTTTCTTTTTTTTTTTTTGGGGAATAGAGGTGGCATCTTCCAAAGAATGCATATTTCATTCTTAAAGAATGCATATCTTAAATTTGTTAAAGAATTTGGTGTTTTATGTGGTAAACCAACACACACAGTAGTTGAATGAACTTTAAAATTAGTGAGAATTCAAACTTCAAATCAGTTGATAAAGTAGATATCAAATATTAGTTGGTTGATATATATATATTGAGTTATTTGAAGCCTACACTAGGAAAAAAGTACTATAGAAATCAGAAAACGATTTACTATTTAAATTTATGTTGATAATAGTTATGAAGGTTTACTTGTAAGATAAATGCTAAACTACTAGTTATTATATCTTTTTAAGAGGAAACCTTGTCTCTTTGGACAACAAGAAACAAAATATAGTTGCAGGATTGATTGCTGAGGCATAATATAGGATTAACTTAAAATAAGTTTGGGGATTTAATTGTAAACAATAATCTTACAAATTTTTGAGTTCTTTAAGATTTCCAATTTCTTTTGGAATGCTCCCAAAAAATGCATTTTGACCAATCGACCTAATCACATAAAAAAATTATGGTCAATCAAATAGTAAGAGAATTATTATTATCCACTCATAAAATCAAATAGCCAATGAAATTAGTACTAGTAAATATAGTGTTGACACAACTATAAAGCAACAATTCTAGTTATGCAATAATCATATCCAATAATATAATCTAGAATTATTTAAGCACAAATATTATTGTGATCTAAAGTCATGAACACTTAATCATATATCAAAAACATTTATCATAACACATATAATGATACAATAAGGAAGAAGTCTTTAAGATTTCCAATTATTTGTTGTTCATATCAATCATATATATTCAGAATTATTTTCAAGTTTCTAAATTTATGAAGACTTAATCATGAATAATTATTAATTGATGATTTACATAGAAATGGTAAAAAAAAAATCTATCATAACACAAAAAACACTACATTAAAGGAGACATGGGGATCACATGTATCCATCATTCCATTCAAGTTAAATCAAGTAACATAAATGGCTAAGTGACCATATTGTATATAAATGGCTAAGTCACCAAGGAAAACGATTAATAAATTACATACAACTCTTTTCTTTTTGATGATTACATTGCCCTTGAAATTCAAGTTGTACAAGTTTCAATTGTCGTGTTTTTTTTTTTTTTTTTTTTCAAAACGTATAAACTCTAAGCTAATGTATTCAACATCACCAAATTATCATCATCATTTTTTGGTCTATATAATTTTAAAGGAAAGAGAGTGATGATTAGTACATACTTTAACGAGTTGTATAATTAATTAATAAAAACAAATCAAGTTATGATGAAAATGTATGCTTACAATAGTTTAACCGAATAAACTAATTTTAGCAATCTAACATGTATCCAACACAAATTTCTAGTTATAGATTTAGTAATTTATTGAGATGTGCTTTGGAATCACTTTATGTTTGTGTTGCTATGCCTATAATGAAATTATTAGTTAATCACCTGCACTTAGCAGAATTTTTTTATTTTATTATTACACTTATAAACTGTTAAATAAATGTTTAAAAATTATTATAAAAACTAAAATTGGCAAAATATATATTAGGGTCTTTATAGCTAGGTTTGATGGAGACAATAATTTTACCCTATCTATGCAAATATTATAATACCTTACCACATTAATTTTTAAGGAAAAAATATGACCATTATTAAGTATGAAAAAAAAAAAAAAAAAAGAAGCTACATCAGCCAGTAGGGCATTGGAAATGCGTGAATGGCTTTCTTCCAGCAGAACAAATTCTTGAACATGGCGAAGGGCAAACATTTTATCCTCAACATATAAACTGAAAAGAAAGGTACGAGAAATCTTGGTTCATTTTGAGAATGTCCTCATGAACCAAAGAAAGGGGCGTAGCACCACAACAGTTGCAGTGGAGATGGTACTAATTAATATATAATTAACACGTTATCAAAACTATTTAATTAATAAATTTATTTTTTAAAATAATCAAATAAAATATGTATTAATTTTAAACTACTTAATTAATTTATAGCTAACATTTTATTAAAA
>CATIWK010083691.1:0-11467 GCA_949634005.1 Mallotus japonicus
TTTTTGACTTTGCCCTCTCTTTCTCAGCTTCAAGCTCCTTAATTCTTCTTAATAGACCTACAATGACGATTCTTCCTTGCTCACCCATGGGAGGATCAAACCACATAAAATAATTGCATGCTCCCACATTCTGAAACAAATCAATATTCCAAAACCTAAAATCATTCACAATCCCAGAAACATAATTAACCTCAAATCAGAAAAACCCAAAATTTAATTAACAAAGAAATATACAATGCTTCTTACACCATAATGTCTGCATCCAAAAAACCTCCGTCCAGGGTTTGCGTTGGTCCAAGATGTCTTTAAAGTTGCAATTTCACCACATCGGCACACTGGTAGTTCATACTCCATAGCCTCAATATGATACCTCAGTTCTTGCAAAGAAAGACTCCGATAATATGTGGTTCAAGGAATGCAAAGAAAGTGGGCGATACTGAATGATTTTGATTTTGGCGATTTTTTGGTTTTTTTTTAACAAGGTTTTAGGTGAGTTTTAGATGAAGAGAGTGAATGAATTAAGAAAGAATGGAGAATGGACGAGGATGAGTTTTTAGATAGAGTTCTGCAATCAATTTTTGTTATTTCTTTTTAACAATCAATTAATATTCGGTCAAAGGGTCAAAAAAGTCTTTAAAAGGGATGGACAATGACACCATGGCAGCAACTTTAACCCATTCAAGCTCTAGGCCAAGTCTAAATTCACGCGCTGATCCAGCGTGGCATATGCAAGTCTCATATTAAATGAAATTGCAAATTAATGAGTTATATTAATGGAAAATAAAAGTTTAGAGGTGCTATTGAACACAATAGAAGTATAGGGGTGAAATAGAATAAATTGGTAAAGTTCAGGGGTGAAATTGTGCAATTGGCCGTGAAAACTTAGTAGTGCAGGTTAAGTTTCACCATGATTACGCAAGTGACTAATCGGGAAGTAGTCTCGGAAAGGTCCTAGAGTTAAGGTGTTAGTCACCTTTTTGTTCTAATTTTGGTTGGCCTGGTTTATAGGTTGTATGTTTCTATTTACCTCTCAAAGGTAGTATTTCAGTAATGAGAAGTATCTATTCCAATTGATAAAAAAAAAAATTAGAATAAGTGGAAATGTGAGTGGAATAAAAGAATGTGCCACAATTATTTTTACAGCAATAAGTAATAAGTTTTAAATATATCTAGAGAAGGGTAATTTAATCTCAGTTAGCTATTTTTCCTATAATTAAGTCTATTAAATGCTTTCTTAATCCAAGTGAAATACTAAAAAATGACAATTAGTTTGGAATGGAGGAGTGTAAAATAGAACATGTGTGTAGACACCCAATTTCGGGATAGCTGAGCATTGATGCGACAGAGAACTCCGATGATGAGAAAATTAAAAATGAGTCTTGGGGTGTTTGAGTTCGAAATCTCAAAGAGACTTGATTGTGTTTCTAAAGTATTTTTAAGGACTCAATTGAAAGGTTTTGGTTTTTATAGGGACTATTTTGTAATTATTGTAAGTTTTTTATTGCAATATTCATTCACAAGTTTTTTTATTGCTATATTCTAATTCCAAAATCAAATAAGACCATGAATCAAAAGGCAGATAATTAAAAAATAATAATTATGTAATTATAAATTTATTATTATTATTAAATACAAATTTATTGTTATAAATTTACAAATTTATTAATTATTAAATTATTTATAATTAATAAATATTATATAATTATTTAATAATATTATATAATTACATATTGTATAAATACCATATAAATATTACATAAACATTATATAATTACTTAATATTAATTATTAAATTATTCCTAAATATATACTAATTAAACAATATTAAATCATTAAATTATCAAGAGGCTTTGCTTAAAAAAAAAAATATATATATATATATATCAAGAGGCCGAGTGGCATAGAGGGTGGTATAGACCTAGCACTACTTCATCCCTCTCACGCACGCATACAACATATATTATGATAGTAAAGCTGCCATAAAATACTCATTTTCTTTATTTCTGCAACTACAACTATAAGCATCAATGAACTACCACCAACAAGCTTCATCAATGAGCTCATTGCGATCTCTCCATGCCTTGGTGACATTTCTACAGAGGTAAACAACCTGATGGAAACACCTACTTCTCAGTGCTTATGTTACCTTATAAAGCAACATCTCATCTTTGGATTTCCGTTAAACCAATCACGAGTGTTTTTTTTGCCTTCTGTTTGTCATTTAGTGATGGTGAAAGATGGCAAACCTCTAAAATTGATTTGTTCAGGTTAGAGTTTTAATTTTTACAACCTTTCTTCGTTTATTTTTGTGTTTATTTCCAATCTCTACAGAATATCCTCTCCTATTTGGTACTTGTTTCTGTTGAATTTGTGTCTGTTTATTATTTAGCTTTTTGAATGAATTTATTTCTTTGAGAAATTAAATATTCAGGTTCCTTAGCTATTGTTCTATATTTCGATAGTTTATTTGTAGAAAATTGGTGAGGTACTGTGTGAACTAAATGAGCAAATAGCTAAATTCTCTTGTTCTTATTTTGTTGACCCTTAAGACAATATATGAGAGTTTTGTAGATGTTGAGCAAAATTAAAAGAAGAGCTAGCCTAGCCTTCTCTTCTAATCTTTTTTTATATTGAGTATAGTATAGCAGAGCCACTCTAATTCACTTGTGATTTGATCTAATTACAGTCCACATTTTGCTGCCAAATTAATTAATCTCTCTGTATTGGCTGCATTCGTCACGTATCATATCATTGTCATATATTATACTAAAATTTATATTTCAGCTGAATTGAATTCCTGCAAAATTACATTAATTTTGGTTATGTCAAATACTTGTTTCTTCGAAGTTCAAAGACTCAAGATTTCAATTGAATTTAATTCTTACAAAGTTATGTCGATTTTGGTTATTTTAAAATTTGATGTTTTTTCTAAGTTAAACTTCAAAGACTTCAATTCTAGAGCTATCAGGTTTCCAAACATGAGAACTGACTAGACGAAATTCAATTGTATCGAATTCTGGCATTTCTACACTTTACTATTATTATCAGGTTGTCTAATGAATTCAACTGTTCATATCTCTATTGCAGTTCCATGTCCTGCATGAGCTTGTTAAGACAGGAAAGCCTGTATGGGGGACATGTACTGGTCTCATATTTATGGCAGACAAGGCAGTAGGTTAGTTTTTATTCCTTCTCTGATTTTTACGAATTAAAATATAGGGGTTTATATATGAGATTTTAATATCTATGGTTACCAATGTTTTTTTAGTTTACGATCATGCTTATTTGACTTTGAATATTAAATGAGTGGGCGTTTATTTTTAGGGCAGAAAATAGGAGGCCAAGAATTGGTTGGTGGCCTAGATTGCACTATCCACATAAATTATTTTGGTAGTCAGGTATCTATGTGCAGTTTATACCCATTAATTGGTGGATTTGACCAAGAAAGTTAAGCATATAATGAATATGCATGATGCTAAATCTTATGTTTCAGTTTTCTATTGCAATAACATGCTTTTTTTTTTCTTGGGGATATGAGGTGAATAAGTTTTGGATTTGCTTATTATAGAAACTTTGTTCTTAGATATATGGTTTTGCAATGCATATTCTTCTCTCAATATAAAAATATATGAATCTAATGATAAGAATAGTTTAGGATCTTCTGAATGTTGCATACTTTAATATTTGTCTTCCAATTATTGCTTTGTTGTGGTAATTGATTGATTTGCTCACTATAATGTGTCCACAACCAAACATACCCATTAGTAGTAATTTATTATATCTTTGGAACATTCCATAGTCTAACGCTATTTTCAGTAATTCTTTTGTCTTGAAATTTAACAACACAATAACTTATTGGGGACATCATCTCATGTATGATATATAATAGTGAAACTCATATTTGAACTTTGGGAATTTACAAATTTTGATTTTTATTTTTGCTAAATTTATGCATGCTTAGATTCAAAGCTTTGAGGCAGAGCTTTCTGTTCCAGAACTTGTATCTAAGGAGGGTAGCCTTGAAACATTTTGTGGAGTTTTCATCCATGCTCCTGCTGTACTTGAAGTTGGGCATAGAGTCGAAGTGCTAGCTGAGTATCCCATACCATCTACTAATGTTTTATATTCAAGTTCTGCTGTTCAAATCCAAGAGGTTTTTGGACTCTTCATTGATTTGAAATCTCTTGCTTGTTTTCTCTCTGCTTAGTGATTTATATTTACTAAGGTTTTTGAACTGGATCTTTATATATGATCTATTTCCTTATCACTTGCCATGATATTTTTTTTACTTCCACTATAATGATATATATATATATATATATATATATATATATATATATATATATATTAAGCATGTAGTTTATTCCAAGATATTATATGTTTAAGTAATCTAGTGCTAATTTGTGCTATGAGTTTCTATTTTAGTTCTGGGTTTATGTTAGGATGTTATTCTGGATTATTGTTTATGCTATAATGGTTTCTATATCTTTATATTTAACTTATAGGCTACATTAATATATGAACTTATAGGATGTTCTTTTTCAATTTTTATTTGTTGCTTTTTAATTTTCGCTAAAAAAGGTTTGACCTTTGATTCAAATTTTGCTTATTCCTAATTCATCAGAGTGTCAGCTATAAGTATAATACAACTGAAACTTATTTTTCATTTTATGGAGGGTGGGTTGTTAGCTATCTAATTCCTAATTCTAATTCTTATTTTTCATTTTTCATATCAATAACTATACTATATAATTTTATTTATTGTATTTGTGTAGAGAGTGTTCTCTAGACTTCTCTTGTCCTACATTGCATTCTGTTTCAACTTAATCTATTAGTAAGCAACTTCTCCATGAGAATTGGTAATATGCATAAATAATCATTTTTTAAGTATAGTATATGTATCATTATTGTTTTATTTCATTCACTTTGATTTTTTATTTCTAAATTTGAGGAATTTAAGATTGAACAAATGTTGTTTATATGCACATTGAGCCTGATAATTCAGATCATCATTGGCAGTGGATTTAGTACTCGTGCTTTGATGGGCTTGTATTAGCAATTTTTTGGTTATATTATTTGCTGAGGTACATGCTAAATTCTTTACATGTCTACTTGGTGCATTTATTTAGAAATGCTAAATTATTTCATGGCTTTTCAAGTGAGTCATGGTGAAGCATAACAATGTTTACAGGACATCTGCAACATATCTTTTGGACAGACGTTCGTAATCTCAAATTCTTTTTAGATATAATCAAACACTTTTGGTTTATGGTTAGGCATCTTTTGTTATTTTGATTGGGTAGATATTTTGGTAGGAATTATCAGTATCTTGTATTTATATTGAAGGGGATTATTTACATCGATACCTATTAAACTATGTAATTTTCTTGAATTTAAATGTATGCAATTATTTGTAATTTTTTATATGTCTAGATGTATGTGTACAAGGGGAAATTTATGGACAAAAATATAACATTTAAAAATAAGTAAAAAATGTCAATCTAGAAATGCTTTTTGTTAGTGATATGCACTAGGTCAATCATTTATGACTATGTATTGACTTTATCATTTTATTAATAAAGAGACATTTCCATTATCATTTCCTTTTATGATAACTAGATGAATAGTTAATTCTTTCTAAGGTCATCAAGTATGTCACTTGATAGTAAAACCCTTAGATTAAAATATGAGTTCTATTCAGATTATCCCTAGCCATTTATTTATTGTATAAATATTAATGAATTAAGGCTAGTATGGTGTTGACTGATGATTATGTTTTACTAATCATGAATATGAGATATTAAGTTAACTCATAGGTACTTGTTTGAGAAATCATGTACTGGATTGACCCACTATGAGAATACTACATAGCTTATTGTCATAAGTATTTCTCATCACAGTAATATTATTTTAGTCCTTTGACCTTGAAATCACCATAGATTTCTACATAACTATTTTATGTTTTGACAAATTCTAACATTATCTTTAACATGATGATTAAATAGAATGTTGTTGGATATGAAATGAGTTATGTGAGGAATGTGAGTGATTAAGAAGAAATTTATCTCTCATTTAAAATGAGTAAGATATCTATGTGCCCCTTGATAAGATAGACTGAAGGAAAATGCATGACCATGTTGAAATGAATTGATAAAAAGTTATCATTCTCAGTCTACTTGGAATCAATTCATAATATTATTGAACTGTATAAGGATGACATAAACTATGCCTTATGTTCAATTAAGATATCATGTGATAAAGGGACTACAATGTTCACTGTATTAAGGTTATGTCGGATTATTGGCCTTCACATAACTTGGGTAGTCATAATGCTTTGCTAGAGGCTACTTATGACTTATAGGCTTAAATTGAGATTTTAGGCCCACTGCCAACGTTATGTGAACCTACAGGGTCACACACTTAGAACTGGCCCAAAAACGAATATAGGTTTACTAAGCCCACTTAAACTCTGTGGAAATAAATAAATAAATAAATATATACGAATATATATATATATATATATATATAAATTCGTATATATTTATTTATTTATTTACTTATTTATTTAAGGTAATGGTTATCTTAAATAAATAGGAAAATATATTTCTGTTTTGGTATTTAAAATCAAATCAGAATTAAATGTGGTCTATACCAAAATGTGTTTTGGTAAGTGAAACCCTAAATGAGAAATCTATATATATATCATGTTCTCTAGGGTTTTATACACACAACATTCTGCCACCTAAAATTCGTCTTCTCTTCCTTGGAGAAAACGAAACACAGAGAGTTCATTCGTTCTTGATTTTGTGAGACAATCAAGAAGGTGCTAGCACATAGATTCATTTTGAATCAAGGCTGTGGATACCAGTAGAGGACGCATCATTTTAGAAACGTCTCAATCCGTTCAAAGAAAGTAAAAAGCTCGAGGTAGGGTGTCACCGGTTTGAACCTCCTCTTTTCCTTCCAGCAATCTAGCCTCTACTTGTGATTGTGGTAAGGATTTAGAAATCCTAACTAAATTAATTAATCGAATTGCATGGATCCGGGTTCGGGTACATGATAAATTTTTTAATTTTTCGCTGCGTTTTGTATCACGAAACAGTATAGAACTTGATTATCAACTATGGATTCAAAAGACAGGTTAGTCCTTTTGGGAATATATGCCACCGTTCATAGCACTATATCTCCCAATATCAACAATTGCTTATCTTCAGCTAAAGAGTGGAATAAATTAGAGTCCAGCTTTGCTAACAAATCCAACACACGCATGCTTTCTCTTCTCACCACACTAATAAATACAAAAAGAGAAGGTACATCAATTGCTTATTATGTGACAAAAATTAAAAGCATAGTGGATGATCTGGCATTAATTGGTCACCCATTAAGCAACGCTGAAATCATAGCTCACACTCTGAATGGCCAAGGCAATGAATTCAAATAATTGAAGGCTGCCATAAGAGTCCAAGATAGTCTCATAACCTTTGAAGATCTCTATGACAAATTGCTAGATGAAGAATTATCTCAAAAACCAACTGATGAAAATATTATTGAACCTAAAATCACTGCTCAGGTTGCTAAAAAGGGTCAAATTATCATAGCATGGGCAAAAAGAACTATAAAGGAAACCAATAAAATCCTAAACTTGCTACCTATCCAGGACATCGACAGCTACCTCATCCTACTTACAATAAAGGACAAAACTCGAGATTCACATGTACAACTTTCAACACTGATCATACTTCATACTTTAATTGGTGGCTAAACTCTTTTCCAGGACAACCAATAATTGTTTGTCAATTGTGTGATAAACCTAGGCTTTAGGCAAAAACATGTTGTACAAGAAGTAAGCCCTCATGGCCCCAAGCTCATTATGCTAATGTTGACACTAGATCATCAAACAACAGTTGGGTGGTCGACTTTAGAGCTATGCATTATATAAAATTTGATCTTCGAAATCTGTCCATGCACTTTGATTATACTGGCAATGAGGATGTAATCGTCGGCAATGGTAATGGAATCTCAATCTCTCATATAAGATCTTCTACTATTGATTCACCATCTACTACATTTACATTAGACAATATTCTGTGTGCATCTTTAATTAAAAAGAACTTAATTTCTGTCTCACAATTTGCAATAAATAAATAAATAAAAATAAAAAAAAACCTCTGAAGAATTATTTCCTAACCATTTCTTATGAAGGATTTGAGCACGGGAGCATCCTTGGCTCGAGGCCAAAATAGGAACAACCTGTACGAGTGGCCATCCCATCCTCAACTCACTATCAATAGCTTTTAGCCTCATGCCTCTCTTGCTCTTTCTTCCCAACTATGGCATAAGTGTCTTGGTCATCCTTTACAATCCATTCAAAGGAAGTTACTTACTAGTCAGAATATTTCTATTTTGAATAATAGTGAACACTGTGATTCTTGTTTGTGCACTAAGAGTCACAAACTCTCCTTTAAGATGTTTATTAAGATGTTTGGGGTCCTGTCATTATCAAATCTTTTGATGGTTTCCGCTATTATATTATTTTTGTTGATTATTTCACTAAATATATATGGTTTATTCCTTTAAAATTAAAATCAGATGTGCCTATTATTTTTGAACAATTCAAAAATTTCATTGAAAATTTTTTGGCATTAAAATCAAAATTATGTACAGTGATGGTGGTGGTAGGTATCAATCTCTTTCTCACATTCTTTCTCAGCTTGGCATTCAACATCTGACTTCTTCGCCTTATACACCTGAATATGTTGGCTCAGCCAAATGCAAGCATCGACATATTGTTGAAACTGGTCTTACTTTACTTCATACCGCTTCTGTTCCCATTAAATTTTAGTCTTATGCATTCCAAATAGCCACAAACTTAATTAATCACTCCCACACCCACAATAAAAAATGATACACCTTATCACAGACTGTTTAATCATCACCCTAGTTATACATCCCTGCGAGTGTTTTGGAGCTTATGCTACCTTTGGTTACGACCCTATAATTCTCATAAGTTAGAATCATGTTCGAAACCCTGTGCCTGTTTAGGTTATTCAATCAAACATCATGCCTTTCAATGTTATCATCTTCAATCTCATAAAATTTTCATTTCAAGGCATGTTGTTTTCTTTGAAATTTTTTTTCCTTTTACCAAACTTTCATTCGCTAAACTATAGGTTACTAATAAATTATATGATAAATTACTTTCCTTATTTACAACAAGAAACCTTGCAAAATCTTCAGTGGGTCTTTCCTCACCTTCTTCTCAATTAGATGAATCTATTCCTTCACAACTCAATCCTAAATTGATCTCTTACCCACTAATGCAGCTCAATTACACCCATCAACCTTCACCTAATAGTGCCACTTTATATAACCATGCCTCCGGCGTTGATATTATTTCATCTCTCTCCTCGGCTGTTGCTCAGTCTTCTTCTTAGTAAGTAAGTCCTCTCCCTTCTCAGTCTTCCTCATCTCACTCTAAAACATCCCTTACCTCTCAACCACCTTAACCCTCACGTATGATAACATGAGCACAAAACCAGATCTTTAAAAAAAAAAAAAAACTCTTCACTTTTCACACCACCATATCCCTAATACCTTCCTTTAAGCCTACCTCATTTACCCAAGCTTAGAAACTTTTGGAATGGCGAACAAGCATATTTGAAGAGTTCCAAGCTTTATATAACACAACACCTGGTCCCTTTGTTCCTTATAACCCTACACAAAATATTGTTGGGTATAAAAGGGTTTATTGAATCAAGAATAATCTTGATGATTTTGTTGCTCGCTACAAAGCTTGCCTTGTAGCCAAAGGATTTCATCAACGGTCGAGCATTGATTTCAATGAAACCTTTAGCCTGATTGTGAAGCTTACGACTATTTGTCTTATACTAAGTATAACAGTGTCCCATGGTTGGATTTAAAAGCAATTGGATGGTAATAATTCATTTTTGCAAGGTACACTCACTGAAACTATTTTCATGTAGCAACCTCAGGGTTTCATTCACCCGCAATTCCTAAATCATGTGTATAAATTGCAGAAAGCTATCTATGGTCTTCGTCAAGATCCACGAGCCTGGTACAACGAGCAGCGGTCTTTCCTTTTGAGTCAAGGATTTGTTAACTCTAGATGTGATGCATCTCACTTTATTTTTTGCAATGCTCATCATATTATTTATATACTTGTCTATATTGACGATATTATTGTGACTGGCAGTCATTCTGACTCCATTGATGAATTTATTCAGTCACTTGCTCAAAAGTTTTCCTTGAAGGTCCTTGGCAATCTTGGTTACTTCTTAGGAGTAAAAGCCACTCGTACTAGCTCTGCCCTATTTCTTTCTCAATAGAAATATCTTCATGATCTTCTGGTCAAGACTAATATGCATGAGGCTCATCCATTCAACACTTCAATGTCATCTAGTGAAACATTGAAACTTGATGATGGTTCTCCTTCTCATAATGCCACCAAGTATCATCAGGTTCTTGGCTCACTACAATATTAATCCGTTACTTGCCCAGATGTCTCCTTTATGATTACTAAATTATCTCAATATATGCATAGACCATCCACAACACATTGGAATGCGGTCAAGGGAGTTTTACGGTTAACGACATCTCCAAGGTACCTCGAATTATGGGCTGTTCTTACGTCGTCAATCTTTAAATTCTCTTATTGCATTTGTGAATGGTGATTAGGCTGGTGATGTTGATAGTCAGTCATCTACTTGAGCCTATGTTGTGTTTTTTGGTGCCCATCTTATCAGCTGGAGTTAAAAAAAAAAGTCTACTATAGCTCGTTCCTCTACTGAGACTGAATACAGGGCCATTGCTTCCACCACGAAGTCAATTGGTTAACTCACCTTCTCCTTAAAAATGGTTTTCCTTTATCAAGTTTCCATACTGTCTACTATGATAATGTGGGTGCAACATATTTATGCTTTAATCCTGTTTTTCACTTTCGCATGAAGCATGTTGCCATTGATTTCCACTTTCTGCATGATCAAGTTGCTAAGAAAATTGCTACATGCGTCCAACGTTCGTACCACAGGCCAACTTGCAGACTCACTCATAAAACCGCTCGCTAGGAAGCTGTTTGAATCTCATAGGTCCAAGCTTGGTATGCTCTCTGGATCCTTGCGCTTGTGGGGGCATGATAGAGCGTAATTATAGGGATCCTCAATTATCTCACTATTCTGAAATGATTGTGCTACATCTGCATATTTTCTATACTGTATACATAGATTAGGAAGTAAATCTTTGTATTTTAGGCAGATAATTGTATATATATAGTTGATCATATGTGAATAAAATACAATCAGTTTTACAAACAAAATCAAACTCTTTAGAAAGCTAATGTAGGTGATGCTTTCAAGTTGAAAATTGATGCTTCTATTTTTGCTGATCTATGTGGGGTGGGATTAGGTGTTATCATTCGCAATCGGTTGGGTGAGTTTATGTTATCAACTGG
>CATIWK010083721.1:0-11677 GCA_949634005.1 Mallotus japonicus
AAGACTGGGTTTTATGGCCATGAGTTTGTAGAGATTAAGTTGCTCCAAATGTATGCGAGGTTCGGTCATTTAGAATTTGCAGATTTACTGTTTGATTCAATGTCGCTTACGAACTTATATTCGTGGTTGGCCATTCCTAATGTTTATTTGGATCATGGAATTTTTAATGAAGCTTTTTCACTTTTCCAAGAATTAATATTTCAAGATATTGAATTGCAATTCTTTGTATTTCCAGTAGCGTTGAATATTTGTAGCGGTCTTGGAACTATAGAATTAGGAAGGCAAATACATGGAATGGTGATGAAGTATCAGTTTTTTTAAAATATTTATGAGGGTAATTCGTTAATAGATATGTATGGTAAATATGGAAGCTTAGAGGATGCCAATAAAGTTTTATCTGTAATGCCCCCGACCGATAGTGTGTCCTGGAATTCTGTCATTACAGTTTGTGCTGCTAACGGAATGGCTTATGAGGGGTTAGAGTTTCTTGAGAAGATGAAATGCTCACGTAATTCAACGCCAAATCTTATTTCTTACAGTGCTGTGATAGGCGATTTTGCGCAGAACAGTTTTGATGAGGAAGCCATAGAGTTGCTTTTTAGAATGCAAGCGAAAGGAATTGAACCAAGTGCTCGAAATCTAGCAAGTATTCTTCTAGCTTGTGCTAGGCTACAAAAGCTTACCCTTGGTAAAATATTCCATAGCTATATCACAAGACATGGCTTTATGTTTAATTCTTTTATTGTCAATGAATTAGTTGATGTGTATAGGAGGTGTGGTGATATGGATTGTGCAGTTAAAATGTTTTCAAAGTTTTCATTAAAAAATGAAGCATCTTATAATACAATGATTATTGGTTATACTGAGAGTGGTGATGTCTCAAAGGCTAAGGAGCTCTTTAATCATATGGAGCTTGCAGGGGTGAAAGGGATTTAATTTCTTGGAACTCAATGATTTCAGGATATGTCGATAACTTCATGTTTGATGAAGCTTTGAATATGTTTGCAAATTTGCTAGAAGAAGGGATTGAACCTGACTTTTTCACTCTAGGAGTGTTTTGACTGCGTGTGCTGATATAGCATCTTTTAGATGAGGAGATGAGGAAAGGAGATACATTCTCATGCCATTATCAAGGCCTTGCAATCTAATACATATGTTAGTGGAGCTCTTGTAGAAATGTACTTTAAATGTTAGGATTTGCAGGCTGCTCAAATGGCTTTTGATGAGGTGATTGATAAGGACGCACCAACTTGGAATGTTCTTATATCCTGTTATGCCCGCTACAACCAGCATGAAAGAATTCAGTATCTGGTTCAAAAGATGAAAGATGATGGTTATGAGCCAAACATATACACATTTAACGGAATTCTTGCAGGTCATGTTGAAAATGGCCACTTAGATCTTACCATGCAGGTGTTCTCTGATATGCAGAATGGAAACATGAGACCTAATATTTACACAATTGGAATTCTTCTATATGTTTGCTCAAAGTTGGCTACACATGAGCGAGGGAAACAGGTCCATGCGCACTCAATTAGATGTTAGTACGACTCTGATGTCCATATAGGAGCAGCCCTTGCAGATATGTATGCAAAATGTAGAAGCTTAAAGTGTGCACTGTTGGCCTATAACAGGATATTAAACCATAATTTAGTGTGCCACAGTGATATGCTTACTGCATATGCCATGCACAGGCATGGAGAAGAAGGGATTGCACTCTTTCGAAGAATGCTGGCCGTAGGTTTTCAACCAGACCATATGACATTCCTGTCAGTTTTTTCTTCATGTATTCATGCAGGGTTAGTCAAGGTAGGCCGTGAGTTTTTTCATTTGATGGGATATTATAATGTAAAACCCGCAGTAAAGCACTATACTTCAATGGTTAATCTCCTTAGTCGTTTTGGAGAGCTTAATGAAGCTTACGAGCTTGTTACGAAAATGCCAATGGAGCCTGACTTGGTTGTATGGAGTTTTTTGCTTGGAGGCTGTGTCATTCATAGAAATGTTAAGCTGGGGCAAATTGCAGCAGAGAGGCTGATAGCGTTAGAACCTAATAATACTGGAAATTATGTTCTATTGGCTAATTTATATGCTGATGCAAGGAGATGGTGTGATTTGGCAAGAATAAGGCAAATTATGAAGGATATAGGATTACATAAGAGCCCTGGATGCAGTTGGATTGAGGACAGGGATGAAATTCGTGCCTTTCTTACAGGTGACAGATCCTAGAAAAGGAGAGAAGAAATCTATAATATTCTAAAGAAGTTGACCTGTCACATGAAAACATGGAAAGTAACTTAGCTTCGTAATAAAATATGTTAGTGTAAGTACTTTTTTTGTACCATTTTGTAAGAGGAGAGAACCCACATTGTACAACAAGAGAATCGTTGTAATTGTTATTACTTTTGGAAATAAATACATAAATAGTATCCAAATAGTATTTGAATTTTTTTTTTATAATTGGGTGTTTGAATCTATAAAAATTTTTTAAAATGGAGTCTCTAATAAGTTTTACAGTTAAAGTACTAATGTGGAATCAAAAAGTTATTAAATTTTATTTCTTTGCTATTCTAATTATTTTTTAAAAAATTATTAGAAATGAAAAGTATTTTTATTTATTATATGAAGTTAAAAAATTAAATATTTTTTCTTTTTTATTTAATTAATTATTGTGGTTGAATGTAATTTTTTATTCATAATTTTATTCAAATAATTTTTTTTCATTAAAAATTATTTTTATTTTATTGTTTAATTATAATAAATAAATTTTTACTTGTATTTTTATTTTAGTTAAATTGTATTTTTTTTATTTTTAAGTAAATTTTAAAAATAAACAAATTTAATATTTTTATTTTATTATTAATAATAATAGTTTAATGATTTTATTTTATTTTAATAATATTCTTTCAAATTAAATATATATCCAAGTAAATTTATTTTATTATTAATAATAATAGTTTAATGATTTTATTTTATTTTAATAATATTCTTTCAAATTAAATATATATACAAGTAAAACAATAAATTTTTTAAAACATGTTAAAAGTACTATTTTAAAAATTTCTTACAAAAATTGTTCGAATACATTAAATAACTCAACTTAATATCCGACCAAAAAATAATAAGGAACTCAGGCAAAAATAATAATAATAATAATAATAAGGAACTTAAATTGCAAACCTAAACTCCATTCTCCATTGTTGTTCGAAAAAAAAAAAAAAAAACTCCATTCTCCATTCTCCATTCTCCATTCTCCATTCTTTCCCGACGCGGCGACGCCACTCTCTTTCTTCCCATCTTCTGCGGTTTTTTTTTTTTTTTCCCTTCCTTTGTTTAAATTAAAAAAACATGATATTGGTCTTATAGATACTGAATAATTGATGAAACCAGTAGCTTAAACATCTTGAGTTTGATGTGGGTCATTGAGGCCAAGGGATTTTTAAGGCAAGAAGGAGTTGATGTTGGCTGTTGTGGGTCTCTGCACAGCTATAGGCGCAGACGCAGAAGCAGAACACGGAACAAGAGCTCTATTTTCACTTCAATCGTTAACTTTGTAAGTGGCTTCTATTTTGCTGTCTTCTCTTTAAATTACAGATTGTGTATTTAGGATTTTGATGATTTTTTTTTTTGTTGATTTTACTTGGGACGCAATAGAAAAATTGCAGTAGTATAGTGTCTGCTGAGCCTTCTGTGATGTTCGTTGGTTAATATGATATGAGTTTTGATCTGGGTGTTCTTTAAATTCTAATTAATTTTGATGCCAAATTTGTATAGTAACTCATGATCAGTCTATTTTGAAGCATTTGATGATCTGGATACTTTGGTTTTTTTTTATGCGCTTCACAGTCCACCTTTAGGCTAATCATCATTGTTTCTATTGCGACCAAGTCTCTGTGCATGCAAGCATTAAACATAATCAGTCGTGTAAACACAGGATAGTTTCTAGTACTGTTGGAAAAGAAGTAACAAATGGGGAAATGGAAAATTATCTTTTGGAATTATTGAACCAAAGCATTGATAATTGCTTGATTATGAAATTACCTCAATGTTGTTTTTTGTTTTTAATTTTTTTTTGGCATCGGTTAAATGTTGTGATGTTCTCTATTTCACTTTCCTAAATGAGATAATCATGTGGCTTTGCTTCCCCGTCAATTTGCATTTCATAAATTATGGCATGGAGCTAATTATCAAGTTTTCTTCTACTTTTGGCAAAAACAATGGTTTTTTTATACTTTTTTTTTTTTTTTGCTTAAGTTGCATATGTAATAGAGTACATGTGCACATGGGAAACTGTCTTGATTTTTTTATTGGATGTTCTGCTTTTGCAGTTTGTAATCGTCTCTTTATCTTTTGGGGTCTACACTTCGTAGTGGATACAAACTCTTCACTAGAGGCACATACAAGAAGGAAGCAGTAACAATCATGTTCTTTCTTGTATAATTTTCCCTTCTGATTTTTATAATTTTCTTGGTAGAATGGAGTGCCTGTGCTCCTTCTATAACTACTTACTTCTGTTTTGGTCTTCATTTTCTTTACACCTACTTCTGTTTTGATCTTCATATTATTTACCCCTACTTTTGTTTTGGTCTGCTTTACATCCTCATCTCTTGCTGACTCCAGCATGCTGAATCGATTGAATTTCTTGTGAAGGAAACATTATATCGTCCTTTATTAATTTACAAGTTAGAAGCTTGAATCCTACAAAAACAGAGAATAAATCTCTCGTGAATTGATTAACAATAATGTGAGAGTACTGTCTTTGCTATTGTGATCTCTCACATGGAGTTCATAATATTACTTGGGTGAGAGAAGTATTGTGGGTGTCTATGATGCACGGAAATGAATGTGTAAAAATGGGAAAACAAAAACAGATATGACGAAACGATATTTTACAAAATTATAGAAAATGGAAACCCGGGGGAAACACATAAATATTAAAATCTTAGGAGTATATATATTATATATATATTATTTAAGTTAGGTCCAATGTTCAATATTATTAATTATAACAATTAAAATAAAAATAATAATTACAATTTATTAAAATAAAAAATGTCTACAAGTTCAATAAAAAATTAATTAACTCTCAATAAAAAACTAAAGTGAAAAAATTAATAAATAATAATGTTATTTAACAAGAAAAAAGAAAATTAGAAATTAATAATAATAATATAATATTGTTTTATTATTGTAATATTATTATTTTATTATTAGAATAATAAATTAATAATAACAAGAAGCAAATTGATAATTGGTTAAAAAATTAAAAATAATATTATTTAACAACCAAAAAAAAAATTAATAATTAATAATAATATAATATTATTGTATTATTATACTATTTTTTATTGTTATATTGTTATTTTATTATTAAAATAATAAATTAATAGTAATAACAAGTAAAATAATTCAAGCCCCACCCAAGTTGGTGTAGTGGTGAAGGCTTTAAGTGTGACTCTTGAGGTGTGGGGTTCGATCCCCACTTTCCTAAACTACTAACACACCAATAATACTAACATTGCAAAATATAAAAATAATAAATTAATAAATTAAAAAATAAACATTTAAATACTAAAACAATGGTAAGGCCCAAAATGTAAAGAATTAAATGGACTAAACAAAAGGTCATTAAACTGAAAAGCCAAATTTACATCCTAATTTGAAGGAAAGAAAATAATATTTTAAATTTTAATGGGTTTTAGGAGTTGAAATTTTTTCATCCTAATTTGAAGTGTAATTATTTTCTTACAGGAAGGGAATAAGAGAAATAATTCCTCTCAAATTTCTTTCTTTCTTTTAAATTTTTTATAGTTAAATAAAATAAAAATGAATTATTCTTCTATTTTCTTTTGTTCTTGTGGATTATTAGAACACATGTTGAGATTCAAAGCCTCATACTTTTACATAGGAATACCCAAAGGTTTACACTGCTCATATTGAACCTGTTTAGAATTTTTTGAATATAATTCTCTTACAAAATGATCTATTTTTGTTTTAACCCCAATATGTAGTTAGCTTTACTCATATCTTTCATTTTAACATTTGAAGATGACCATTCTTTAATGTCCATTACATACTCCTCATTATTTCCAACTATTAGGATACCAATAACAAAAAGAGATAGAATTGCAAATATGCCACCAGATATGTTAACATAAACTTAATTATTAAACGTAAATTATAATTGCCTCATGAAATCTAAGATATTATTGTCTTAATGATTGACTAAAACCATTAAGGGGTGTCAAAAGTTAATTGTATAAAGTTTAGGGTCAAAAGTGCATTTAGCCATATGGAAAAAATTGTAATATCTTTGGCTGTACGAACCGAAATTGTCCAGTTTGCAGGTTGCAAATATCTTTGGCATGTAATGGTCGAAGACTTGCTTGGCACCGTCAAAAGTAGCCACCTGCATCGATTAGCCTGATAGCCATGGCCAAAAGTCCCATGCAGCTTTTTGAATCTGTATCACCACTGCCATCATTGGATTCTAATGCTCCTCACAACTACCCTCATCTTGCCTTTCAAAGACCAAAACAAATATCTCAACCTCTACAACCCACTATTCCTCGCCTGACCAACCATTACCATATCTCTTCACCGTATATTAAACCAATCAATTCCACCAATTATGCTTCAATTATAGATTCTTGTAAATCCGCAAACACAGGGATGCAGCTTCATGCTCACACTATTAAGACTGGGTTTTATGGCCATGAGTTTGTAGAGACTAAGTTGCTCCAAATGTATGCGAGGTTCGGTCATTTAGAATTTGCAGATTTACTGTTTGATTCAATGCCGCTGAGGAACTTATATTCATGGTTGGCCATTCTTAATGTCTATTTGGATCATGGACTCTTTAATGAAGCTTTTTCACTTTTCCAAGAATTACTATTTCAAGATTTTGAATTGCAATTCTTTGTATTTCCAGTAGCGTTGAATATATGTAGCGGTCTTGGAACTGTAGAATTAGGAAGGCAAATACATGGAATGGTGATAAAGTATCAGTTTTTTTCAAATATTTATGTGGGTAATTCATTAATAGATATGTATGGTAAATGTGGAAGCTTAGAGGATGCCAAGAAAGTTTTATCTATAATGCCCCGGACCGATAGTGTGTCCTGGAATTCCATCATTACAGCTTGTGCTGCTAGCGGAATGGTTTATGAGGGGTTAGAGTTTCTTGAGAAGATGAAATTCTCTGGTACTTCAATGCCAAATCTTGTTTCTTGGAGTGCTGTGATAGGTGGTTTTGCGCAGAATGGTTTTGATGAGGAAGCCCTAGAGTTGCTTCTTAGAATGCAAGCGGATGGAATTGAACCAAATGCTCGAACTCTGGCAAGTATTCTTCCAGCTTGTGCTAGGCTACGAAAGCTTACCCTTGGTAAAATATTCCATGGCTATATCACAAGACATGGCTTTATGTTTAATTCTTTTGTTGTCAATGGATTAGTTGATGTGTATAGGAGGTGTGGCGATATGGATAATGCAGTTAAAATGTTTTCAAAGTTTTCATTAAAAAATGAAGTCTCTTATAATACAATGATTGTTGGTTATTGTGAGAGTGGTGATGTCTCAAAGGCTAAGGAGCTCTTTGATCATATGGAGCTTGTAGGGGTGAAAAGGGATTTAATTTCTTGGAACTCAATGATTTCAGGATATGTCGGTAACTTCATGTTTGATGAAGCTTTGATTATGTTTGCAAATTTGCTAGAAGAAGGGATTGAACCAGACTCTTTCACTCTGGGGAGTGTTTTGACTGCTTGTGCTGATATAGCATCTTTTAGACAAGGAAAGGAGATACATTCTCATGCCATTGTCAAGGCCTTGCAATCTAATACGTATGTTGGTGGAGCTCTTGTAGAAATGTACTCTAAATGCCAGGATCTGCTGGCTGCTCAAATGGCTTTTGATGAGGTGATTGACAAGGATACACCAACATGGAATGTTCTTATATCCTGCTATGCCCGCTACAACCAGAATGAAAAAATTCAGTATCTGCTTCAAAAGATGAAAGAGGATGGTTATGAACCAAACATATACACATTCAACGGAATTCTTGCAGGTCATGTTGAAAATGGTCAATTAGATCTTGCCATGCAGGTGTTCTCTGATATGCAGAATGGAAACATGAGACCTGATATTTACACAATTGGAATTATTCTATCTGCTTGCTCAAAGTTGGCTACACTTGAGCGAGGGAAACAGGTCCATGCACACTCAATTAGATGTTATTATGACTCTGATGTACATATAGGAGCAGCCCTTGTAGACATGTATGCAAAATGTGGAAGCTTACAGTGTGCACTCTTGGCCTATAACAGGATATTGAACTATAATTTGGTGTGCCACAATGCTATGCTTACTGCATATGCCATGCATGGGCATGGAGAAGAAGGGATTGCACTCTTTCGAAGAATGCTGGCCACAGGTTTTCAACCAGACCATGTGACATTCCTATCAGTTCTTTCTTCATGTGTTCATGCGGGGTCAGTCAAGGCGGGCCGTGAGTTTTTTCATTTGATGGGATGTTATAATGTAAAACCTGCAGTAAAGCACTATACTTCAATGGTTGATCTCCTTAGCCGTTTTGGAGAGCTTAATGAAGCTTACGAGCTTATTAGGAAAATGCCAATGAAGCCTGACTTGGTTGTGTGGAGTTCTTTGCTTGGAGGCTGTGTCATTCATAGTAATGTTGAGCTCGGGCAAATTGCAGCAGAGAGGCTTATAGAGTTAGAACCTAATAATACTGGAAATTATGTTTTATTGGCTAATTTATATGCTGATGCGAGGAGATGGTCTGACTTGGCAAGAATAAGGCAGATTATGAAGGATAGAGGATTACAGAAGAGCCCTGGATGCAGTTGGATTGAGGACAGGGATGAAATTCATGCCTTTCTTGCAGGTGACAGATCCCACAAAAGGATAGAAGAGATCTATAATACTCTAAAGAAGTTGACCTGTCACATGAAAACATGGACAGTAACTTAGCTTCGTAATAAAATATGTTAGTGTAAGTACTTTTTTTGTACCATTTTGTAAGAGCAGAGAACCCACATTGTACAACTAGAGAATCGTTGTAATTGTTATTACTTTTGGGAATAAATGGATAAATGTTATCTAAACTTTTTCACTTGAATAATTTTTCTTTACTGATTGTTTGAATATAAAAAAAGAATTATAAAATAGTGTGTATAACAGTTTTAGAGGTTAGAATACTTAAGTGTTTTATTTTAAATAGTAAATTGACTTAAATACATTTCTTTATATTAAACTTTATTTCTTTGATATTTTAATTATTTTTTAAAAATTATTAGAAATGAAAAAAACATTTTTTATTTATCATATTAAATTAGAAAAATTAAATATATTTTTCATTTTTATTTTATTAATTACAAGGGTTGAATTTAATTTTTTATTCATAATTTTAGTCAAATAAATTTTTATTTATTAAAAATTATTTTATTTTTATTGTTAATTATAATAAATTAAATTTTTACTTGTATTTTTATTTTAGTTAAATTGTATTTTTCTTTTCACTCTTTTAAGTAAATTTAAAAATAAATTTAATATTTTTATTTTTAATATTAATAGTTTCATTATTTTATTTTATTTTAATAATATTTAATATTTTTTCAAATTTAATATATATATATATATATATATATATAATTGAAAAATAAATTTTTTTAAAATAATTTAATATAAAAAATATTTATATCAATTTACTATTTACTTAAATTGCAAAAAAAAACTTAAATTGCAAACCCAAACTCCATTCTCCATTTTGGTCAAAAAAAAAAAAAAAAAACCTCCATTCTCCATTCTTTCCCGACGCGGCGACGCCGCTCTCCTTCTTCCCATCTTTCTGCGTTTTTTTTTTTTCCTTTTGTTTTGTTTTTTTTTTTTTTTTGGATTAAAAAACGTGATATTGGTCTTATAGATACTGAACAATTGATGACCCGGTAGCTTAAACATCTTGAGTTTGATGTGGGTCATTGAGGCCAAGGGATTTTTAAAGGAAAAAAGGAGTTGATGTTGGCTGTTGTGGGTCTCTGCACAGCTAAAGGCGCAGACGCAGAAGCAGAACACGGAACAAGAGCTCTATTTTCACTTCAATCGTTAACTTTGTAAGTGGCTTCTATTTTGCTGTCCCTTTTTTTTTTTTTTTTGTCTTCTCTTTAAATTACAGATTATGTATTTAGGATTTTGATGATTTTTTTTTTGCTGATTTTACTCGGGACGCAATAGAAAAATTGCAGTAGTATAGTGTCTGCTGAGCCTTCTGTGATGTTCGTTGGTTATATGATATGATTTTTGACCTGGGTGTTCTTTAAATTCTAATTAATTTTGATGCCAGATTTGTATAGTCACTCATGATCAGTCTATTTTTGAAGCATTTGATGATCTGGATAATTTAGTTTTTTTATGTGCTTCACAAGTCCACCGTTAAGCTAATCATCATTGTTTCTATTGCAAGAGGATAGTTTCTAGTACTGTTGGAAACGAAGTAACAAATGGGGAAATGGAAAATTATCTTTTGGAATTATGGAACCAAAGCATTGATAATTGTTTAATTATGAAATTACCTCAATGTTGTTTTTTGTTTTTAATTTTTTTTGGCATCGGTTAAATGTTATGATGTTCTCTATTTCACTTTCCTAAATGAGATAATCATGTGGCTTTGCTTCCTCAACAATTTGCATTTCATGAATTATGGCATGGAGCTAATTATCAAGTTTTCTTCTACTTTTGGCAAAAACAATGGTTTTCTTCATTTTTTTTTTTTTTTTTTTGGCTTAAGTTGCTTATGTAATAGAGTACATGTACACATGGGAAACTCTGCTGATTATTTTATTGGATGTTCTGCTTTTGCAGTTTGTAATCGTCTCTTTATCTCTTGGGGTCTACTCTTCTTTAGTGGATTCAAGCTTTTCACTAGAGGCACATACGAGAAGGAAGCGGTAACAATCATGTTCTTTCTTGTATAATTCTCCCTTCTGATTTTTATAATTTTCTTGGTAGAATGGAGTGCCTGTGCTTCTTCTATAGCTACTTACTTCTGTTTAGGTCTTCATTTTCTTTACACCTACTTCTGTTTTGGTCTTCATATTACTTACACCTACTTCTGTTTTGGTCTACTTTACATCCTCATCTCTTGCCGACTCCAGCGTGCTGAATTGATTGAATTTCTTGTGAAGGAAAAATTATATGTTCCTTTATTAATTTACAAGTTAGAAGCATGAATCCTACAAAAACAGAGTAAATCTCTCATTAATTGAGTAACAATAATGTGAGAGTACTGTCTTTGCTATTGTGATCTCTCACATGGAGCTCATAATATAACTTGGGTGAGAGAAGTATTGTGGGTGTCTATGATGCAAAGAAATAAATGCGCAGAAACAGGAAAACGGAAACAAATATGGCGAAACGAGATTTTATAAGATTATAGAAAAAGGAAACCTAGGGGAAACACATAAATATTAAAAACTTAGGAGTGTATATATATATATAATTTAAGTTAGGTCCAATATTCAATATTATTAATTACAACAGTTAAAATAAAAATAATGATTAAAATTATTAAAATAAAAAATGTCTACAAGTTCAATAAAAAATTAATTAGCTCTCAATAGAAGACTAGAGTAAAAAATTAATGATATAATAATGTTATTTA
>CATIWK010083746.1:0-13390 GCA_949634005.1 Mallotus japonicus
TTTTTTTTTCTTTCATAATTATGTCTTCTCCACTCAAGTGCATGTCTCCCATCATTACATGTTTCTTCATCATTGTTGTCTCTTTCATGATTTCATGTCTCCCACCATTGCATGTTTCTCCATCATTGCATGAGCACTTAAATTGCTAGAAGACACCAAACACACTATTATATATATATATTTCAAAGTATAACAATTTATACAAAGAAAATAAAAATAAAAATAAAATAAAAAATTCTAATAAAAATAAAACAATAAACACCATAAATTTGCACCAAACCAACCTAAAAAACTATTATACTTAACACATAATCACTTACTATATATAATGCATGACAGTGATCTTACTTTTATTTGGATGAATTTATTATGGCTTTACATAGACCATAGTTGATATTAATTGTTCATTTATCACTGTAATCTTGCCATAATCACATTAGTAGACTTTCCATTTTGTTCTGTGCAATGTTCTTGCTATGTGTGTCACTTTACAAAAATTAATCAAATAATAAAACTTGAAAATTACAAATTTCAGATACCCAAAGGCAGTAGACGGCTGATTTTTGTTCACAATTAATTGTAGAGAAATGGGTGAAGTTGCTCTGGGTTGGGCAATCAACAAGTTGGATTTGGTGCTGACTGGAAAGGTGAAACTACTCAGTGATGTCCATAGAGATCTTAGAGACTTCAAAGATGAACTGGAAACCATCAAATCATTCCTGAGGGATGCAGATGCCAGATTGTGTCACATAAATGAAGACAGTCGCACCAACACTTGGTTGAAGCAAGTACGAGAAGTTTCTTTCCGCATAGAAGATGTCATTGATGCATATATGCCTCATGTTCCAAGTGAAGATGATGGCTATTTGCAAACAATCCCTCGCTTGCTCAAGAAATTGAAGCCAAGCCACGATATAGCCTCAGAGATTCAAGATATAAAGAAATCAATTGGGGAAATAAAGGAGAGAAAAGAAAGATATAGCTTCAACTTTTCACCAGAGCTAGTAGGCGCTGACATGCATAATAAATGGCGAGACACTCGTGTGGCTTCCCTTTTTCTTGATGAAGCTGAACTGGTTGGTATTGAATCTCCTAAAGCTGAGTTGATAAGATTATTAGAAGAGGGAACGACCAAAAATGCCGCGGTCTCTGTGGTGGGCATGGGAGGGTTGGGCAAGACCACTCTTGCCAAGAAAGTGTATGACTCCGAAAATGTCACTGCTCATTTTGATTGCAAGGCTTGGATCACCGTATCACAATACTATAAGCAAGAGGAGCTATTGAGGACCATGCTACGAAAATTCCAACGAGAAAATCAGCTGCCTGGATTGGAAGGAATCCACGAGATGGACGAGTCTTCACTTATTGAGTACTCGAGAGCATATTTAGTGCAAAAAAGATATGTGGTAGTTTTTGACGATGTCTGGAGCATCGATTTTTGGAATGATATCAAGACTGCGTTACCTGACAATAATAAAGGCAGCAGAATTATAATAACAACTCGTAATGAAGCTGTTGCCCCTTCTTCTAACGCATCTCCATGTTATCATGTCTTCAAACTCCAAGCTCTGCCTGAAGATAAAGCGTATGAGCTCTTCTGCAAGAAGGTGTTCCAATCAAATGGTGGAATTTGTCCATCAGAGCTGCAAGAGTTGTCTATGTCCATTGTTGGAAAATGTGAAGGTTTGCCCCTTGCCATTGTGACAATAGGTGGCCTATTGGCAACAAAAGAAAAGACTGTTACAGAATGGATGAAATTCTACCATGGCCTTAGTAGTTCATCTTTAGCAAGTGATCAGCATCTCTCAAATATCACAAAAATTTTATCACTAAGCTATCATGATCTGCCTTACCATCTTAAATCATGTTTTTTGTATTTGAGCCTATTTCCAGAGGACTATTCCATACGCAGATCGAAATTAATTCGTCTGTGGGTAGCACTGGGCTTCACAAAGGAAAGGCGAGGCAGAACATTGGAAGAGGTTGCAGAAGAGTACTTGATTGAGCTCATTCAAAGAAGCCTGGTTCAAGTAGCAGAGGTTAGCTTAAGGGGACATGTCAGAGAATGTAGGGTCCATGATTTGATGAGAGAGATGATTGTTTTGCAATCAAGAGAGTTAAATTTTCATCAAGTTCCAGTAGAGAATTATCATATTTTGAAGGGTAGAAGCCGACACATCTCAATTAATGACACTTTAGAGAATGTTTCAGAGAGCAGTAGCAGTGATTCTCAAACTCATTCTATTATTGTTTTGAAGGTGAATCAACTGTCAAAGTCTGTGATTAGTTCATTCATGGAAAATGTGAAGCTTTTGAGGGCATTGGATTTTGAAGGAGCTCCTTTGGACCACATCCCTGAAGAAGTGGGAAATCTGTGGCATTTGAGATATTTGAGCCTAAAAGATACAAAAGTGAATAGGCTGCCCAAGTCCATTGGTAAACTGTGCAACCTTGAGACTTTGAATTTAAGACAATCTCAAGTGCATGATATTCCAACTGAGATAGATAGACTACTTAATCTGCGTCATTTGTTGGCCTATTTCGTTAATCTTGACGTCAACTACAATCTCAGTTACTTACGTGGTGTGAAGGTACATGGTAACATTGGGTGTCTAACGGCCCTACAAAAGCTCAGCCAAATTGAAGTAGATGATAATGTGGACTTGATTAGCCAATTAGAAAGGTTGACACAATTGCGAAAGCTCGGGGTCAAAAAAATGAAAAGAGAAAATTGTTCGTCCTTGTGCTCTGCATTAGAAAAAATGAAATGCCTTCACATGTTATTAGTTTGTTCAGCAAATGAGGAGGAATTTCTAGACTTGCAATCAATGTCTGATCCTCCTCCTCTGCTTGGAAATTTGTACCTGCGTGGTCCATTAGTAAATAACGAGTTGCCTCACTGGATAGCCGGACAAACAAGTTTGGTTAAAATTTCATTATATTGGTCAAGAGTAGGGGATGATGCATTACAAGTGCTCCAAGCTTTACCTAATCTACAAGTATTGTGGTGTTATGAGGGATACAAAGGAGAGAAACTGCATTTTAGGAAAGGATGCTTTCCAAAACTCAAGTTTCTGTCTCTTGAATGCTTAGTTGAATTGAATGAGGTGATAATAGATGAAGGAGCATTGCCTGTTGTTGAAAAGCTGCAAATTGGGCCTTGCCCAAAGTTGAAGGAGCTGCCCTCTGGCTTCCATCTTCTAAGAAATCTAAAAAAGGTGGTATTTAATGATTTACAGAAAGAATTTGCAATTAGAATGCAACCAGTAGCAGATGAAGGAAATGACTATTGGAAAGTTGAGCTTTCCCATGTACCGCTTGTCCGTTTCTGTTACACGACAACAGGAAGAAGATATAAAGCCTACAGGGTTGGTGATGAGGACTTGATTAAACGTTTGAAGGAAGACTCAAACTGAGATCCATCAAAGGAACATATTATGGTAAGATTCTTTTATGGTTTATATTAATTGAAACAACTCTTTTTTTTCTCCCTTTTATATCAAAAACAAGTTCAAAACTTCAGTATTTTTTTGTTAGTTCTATTGTCAAGTGCAATATGTTTCTGTTAGTTTTCCGTATTCTTTATCTTGCTTTATTTTGGATGAGATCTTCCGTCAGTTTGTGATAATTTGGGCCTATTTACAACAAATAAGTGAATCTGGTGAAAGTGTATTGCAAGCAAATAAGTATACTCATTTCACCTATTTTATTTAGTGCAGGTTTTCAGGCTGTTTTGTTGCTTCTATCGATGCTTCATTTGACTCTGTTGATATCGCTTTGTGACTCTGGTTCCAGCTTCATCTTAAATTGTCGACAGGTTATTTTACTCTTCATTTGATTTTCTGCAATTGTGGACAAGTTGTGGCAAATTGCACTTTGATTTAATGTTTCTGCCATGTTGCAGCAGAAACATGAAATAAATACATTTGCTTTCTATTATAATTACATCTTACTGAGGAAAGACATCGAAGATTGACTCATAGTCTATGGGAAAATGCTCTGAGTGATCTTGTTTTTTTTGTCTATGGTGTTTTATTGTGATTTTGTTATTGGTTTGATTCCTTCTGGATTTTGGTTTTGGGTTCTGGTGTGTGTGTTGTTTGGGTTTTTTAGTGTGACTCATCTGTGTGGTTGCTCAATTAGCAGCCCCTCTTAGGCTATTTTATCCTCTTGTAGCCCTGATTTTGTTTTGCTGCTATATTGCAGCTGTATTGCTGCTGTATTGTTGCTGTTTGTTTCGCTTGCCTCAATGAATTTATTGTTCTCAAAAAATAATTATATGTGGTAGCATGATATCATGTTTAGGACAATCACATGTGGCTTTTGTGTTGACTGCATCTTTGCTCTTTGAATTTGTCAGTACAATTTTATTAATACTATAAATTTTTTAAAATTATATTTTTTAATAATTAATAATCGCATAAAAATATTTAATTCAAAATTAAATTTTATTGTATAAAAATGATCTTTACATTTGCTATTGATCTCATCTCAAACATTTTATCAATTTATTATTAATCAGGTGTTATATGTACTGGAAAATTTTTATCTATCATGATTCATTGTGGATTGCATTTAATGGTAATTTATGATCTACAAATTATCATTGTCCAACACAAATAATTATTTTTTTTTTTCTAATAAGGGGAAAGGCAAAGCCAGAAATTACAAAGTAGACATTCTAGGAATAGAAACTCCTATTTTATCATGGTACAAAATATCAACAATACCTATAGGAGGAGAATCCAGTTTAACCAGACCAACAGGGAAATAAGAGCATAAGTCGCCAAGAAGTCAGCACTTCTGTTTCCTTCTCTCAGCATGTGCACAATCTGGACTAGCGATTGTCTGCCAACAAGTGTGACACCCAACCCCATAAGCACCCCTATTGAAATGTTACCCTCGAACATCTAATAAGGACACATACAATATAAGGCTGCACTCTGAGAATTAATGCCCGAACATTAAAACCTAATCCAAATAGAATAAGGGTTGTACATAGTGGGATAACTAACTGCAGGTGAGGTAAATTTAATTTAATTAAATTTAATATTCTAAACATAATGAAACTCAACTTATGTATTTAGAAGAATTCCACTAGTATAGTATCCAGGCTTAGTATAAATATCTCATCTCTTAATAAGCAGTATATAAATAGTTCACGATAACTGCGGGAAACTACCATTTATTACTTAGACTATTCACATTACTATATACATTCCTGCAAAGAGTACTGATTACAATCAAAATATTTACAATTAATTACACCAAAATAAGAAGGCTGTAATAAACTACAGACAGGTAGCCTATCTACCACAGTTATCTATACATCATAGGGTCACATAGTCAAAAACAAAAAAGGGTCATTCTTAAGTCTCCATCAGCACTAGTCAAGAACTACAGAAACACGCACATCAAAGGCAGTCTCGTAGATCACTAGAACCACCGTAATGACACACGATCTCCATGATTTTCTCTCACTATCAAGGTACGAAAAGGTACAGTTGCAGGTTCCACCTGCACCCTCGAGTCTAACTCTGTATCAAAACTGTGTCCTAGGGAGTATTTAATTGTTGTCTCGTCCTGCTGAACTTCTTGATTCATGACCATATAATCGCAAGACATCTTTACAACCTTTATATATAAATATGCGAATAATTCTCACTAGAGGTACTATAATCAACCTAAAAAATGATAGAAAGGTGAGGTGTGAGTATTTTCCAAGAAAATACCCAGTGAGTGTACAGAACAATAAGAAATAGGATACGGAATAACAAAAGATGGAAGTATGGTATGAAGGAGAATAACTTAACAACACACAATGACTAGGAGAAAATATAATTTAATAAATAATCACACAATACCCATTGATTCCTTTTATTTTTACCCTTAATATAATTTTAGCTGTTTATCTAAGCATTGATTTCTTGTTAATAATTATTTACTAATATTGCCAAATTTATCTATGAATCACTTTTAGCATAATTTTTTACTACCTATCAATAAGTATATTTTAAAAATAATTGCTAGGCAATAAATAAACAATAATGACCATTAGCATGATATTATTAACATAAAGAATAAATTATTAATTTAAATAAATTCAGTGGTTAATAAATTATTGAGCACTAATACACGTATGTAGATGGACATCGGCATGACTAATACACCGAAGGTCTAACAAACTCGTATGCATACAGTTAACCACTCGGATCCGCCCTAAAGGCATAATGGGTCTCGAGCGTTGTCCCAAAGACAGTTGTAAACAATATGGCCATTTCAAATAATTTATTTCTGCCAATTCACTTTGATAGCTGCACCCCAGATACAGTCTTATATCAATTCACAGTATAAAATGCAGTATCCTGGACACTGCACAGGACCCAGCCATGTCCCAGCCATGGTCTTACTATCCTTATTCATATACATGTTTGTGCTCAATTCAACCTTTCCAATTTACTTCCTTAATTATTGTTTAACAAATTACTCATGCATATAATTCAGAAATATGTTCTTTGCAAATTAAATTCTCATAGCTATTCCTTCACGAGGATAAATTTAATTATAAAACTTGTTTATTATTCCAAAGTAAGAGATGTGCCATAACTAAATAAAATATGTTAGATTATTCACATTCTTGATGCCTTTTTCACAGATATGCTCTAAACTCTCAAATTTTGACTCGAATTCTAGGTGTTATATCTTAATTAAAATGCATATTGTCAACGACCTTCATCAATTCTTAAAGGTTCAATGCACACATGTAGAATTTAATTTACATTGACCATTATATAACCGAAGCAACTCCAATTTGCTTCCACTGTTCAACATGGTCACTAGCAATTTAGAATTTGTTCGATTATCAACAAAACATTACAATCACAACTCCAAGACTCCTAGTTATTCGGCTGCTCTAAGTGTGATTCCCAAAAGAAAAATATATATTTTTTAAATTACATCCTTAATTAAATAAAGGCAAAGTTGAGTGGATTCTTAGGCTGCAAGTGCTCATTTTCCTTTTATTTTCTTGTTCTGTTTTAAGCCATTTTAATTAAATTACTCAAGCTGCATTTCCACACTGCTCATTCATAAAATTTTGCAGCAAAACTCAAGGGCTATTTACCAATTTATGGTAAAAAATGAAACAATTTCCCAATTTATGGTACTTTTCAAAGTTTTTCCCTTTTTATGGTAATTTTTTTTTTGAAAAAAAAAATGCATTTCGCCACATGGAACGGAAAAATTGCATGTGGACAATTTTGACCAAAGTCTTCTTGCCAGTGGTAGCAGCAAAATCAGGAAAAAAATATATGCATTTTGCCATTGTAAACGGCGAAATGATGCTGCCAGAGGGAGAAAAAAAATTATTCATTTTGCCATTGGTACTGGCGAAATGCAAGCACAGAAAACCAAAATTATTGCCACAGATGGAACAAGACAAGACAAGGTGAAACAGGGACTGCAGCCTTTGGCATTAGGCGAAATGGTCATGTTCTTTTCCTATTCCCGGCGACGACTTACTTGTCATTCAAAAACAAGAAAATGATTAATGACCATTTCTCTGAAGACAAGAAAATGATTAATGGCCACCATGCACTATTCTTCTTATTAGTAAATATTGTAGGAATGGCCATGCATATAAACAAGGCCAACCAAAAACAGGTCCAACTAAATAAATAATTTTTTTCACTACCTAATTAAGAAATAAATGATTATGATTAATTTTTAATTTTTGTTTATTATAATTAATAATATAATGATTATGGTTAATTAATTATAATAATATTAAAAATAATATCATAATTATAATAATATTATAATTTTTTTGTTTTTTAATTTTAACATTATTATTTTTTCCGTCCCATTATTATTATTATTATTATTATTTCATGTGTGTACGCATAAATTTGCATGGAATGTCGTTGGCTTTTTATGCATTGAAGTGTATTGAAATGGTCATTATGGCCTAGTTTAATAATTAATAATTAATAATTTTTTTATTTTAATATTATAATGATTATGATTAATTAATTATAATAATATTAAAAATAATATCATAATTATAATAATATTATGATTTTTTATGTTTTTTTTTATGCATGGATTGTCATTGGCTTTTATGCATTGAAATGTATTGAAATGGCCATTATGGCCTAGTTTAATAATTTTTAATTTTTTGTATTTTTGTATTTTAATATTATAATGATTATGATTAATTAATTATAATAATATTAAAAATAATATCATAATTATAATAATATTATCATTTTTTTAATTTTAACATTATTATTCTTATTATTTTAATTTAAAATTATTATTATTATTATTATTTTTTTCATGTGTGTGTGCATGAATTTGCATGAATTGTCATTGGCCTTTATGCATTGAAATAATATTTTCACAAATATTAATAATAACTTTTATATAATTTTAATATTTTGACCTATGCAATAAACTTTTTTATGTTTATTTACAATTACCTATATTATATAAAATATTTAAATGAAATAGACTCAAAAATTTATTGTTATTATTATTATCAATCATTATACAATAATTAGTGACTAACTACTATTAAAAAAACATAATCATAACCAAATAATTATTTACTAATTATAATATTAGAAAAGTTAACATAATTATTAAATCATTATTAGGACATGACCAAATGAGGTATCAAATAGGGGGAGACAAAATTTTGATGCATTTTGTCATTTCCACAGGCGAAATGCATCAAAATATTAAAAAAAAAAATCCTTTGCATTTCACCGGTGGCACTGGCATTATGTGCATTTCGCCAGTGCTACTGATAAGGACATTATGGCGATTTGGACTCCAGCTCTTGTCTCACTTCTCCACCTCAGCCAAAAGTACCACAAATTGGTAAAATGTTTCAAAATTCACCACATAAAAGGAAAATACTTTGAAAAGTAGCACAAATTGGAAAATAGTTTTATTTTTTTTTACCATAAATTGGTAAATAGCCCCAAAACTCAACGTGTACAACAGCAAATTAATTAACTACAGAATTATGATGTTCATGGCGATTCAAGAAGGATTATTTTAACATGATTCGAGAGGAAACTATACAACCAAGTTCCCAAGGAAATAACACAGGAAACAACGAATTTCAGGGGAATCGGAATTCAGTAGCAGACTCTACATAGCACAGCAGCAATTTAATGACAACGAAATTATAAGGTTCACGGTGATTCAAAATAGACAATTTGACATGTTTTCGAGAGCAAGTTGTGCAACCAAAACCCAAAGGGAACAACGCAAAAAACAATAAGTTTCAGAGCTGTCCAAGAATCAAATTTCAACGAAGCAAAGGGCAGTATCAAGAACACTGAGCTCAAGCAAACAGAATCGTTCACAGTCATTCAAACATAACGAAAAGAAGCAACACCAAAAATACAAAATTTCAGCAAGTAACAAAGAGTTCGAAGATAAGCTATAGGATCGGTGGAGTTCACTCACAGTCAAGTGCAGCCTTTGTCTTTCCCCTCGCTGCTTTGACAGACTCTTCTTTCAGCCCCCGATCAATTCCTAACAATCAATCACAAGCTTCTTTAAATTTTTGCTTAAAGAGTTGAGCTTTTTTACACACAAACTCAGCTTAGGATCGGTTTGGATTTTGATTCATTCCAAACTTACTTCTAATCATCTTTGTGACTACAACTTTACTAAACCTATGCATGCAACTAAATTTAAAGCCATTCAAGACTTTGAATCAGTACTTAAACCATCACTCCCTCTTTACTTACCCGATTCCACAACTGAACTCCGTTATTTTTTTGTTCTTGTTTGACTCTGTTTTTTTCTCTTTGATCTTCGGTTCTTAGGGAAGAAAACCACAGCTGCTTGCTTCTAAACCAGAAACCAAGTGATGAGAATTCCTTCTCTTCTACATGCAAACTAGATTGCCTTCAAAATTGCTACTGCTCACTCTCGTTTCATTTCTCTCCACTTCTTTTTTTTTTTTTTGTTCAAAAAAAACACAGCTTAAGAGAAATGTTCTTCTCTTATTAAACTTGATGAGTCACGTTTAAGACTCCCCTAATTCTGCAGCTCCTACTTCCCCTTCTTTTTTTTTTTTTTTAATTCAAGTCCTTAAACTTACCTTTCGTCACACTTCCATCCTAATTCCCAAGTTAAATTTGTGACAATTTAATCCTAAGTCATTTTTAATTTACACACACATATATATATATATATATATATATATATAATTTATATTATTATTATTATCATTATTTTTTTATTTTTTATTTTTTATTTTTATTTATTTCTATTTCCCACAATAACGGTGAACTCATCGGACACGGATGTGACAAACAAGTCTTCTGATCTCCTGGAATAAGGACAGATAGCATGCAGGAGGAGTATTGCGACCATGCAAAATATCCACTACGCATTTGTTATCACATTCCAGAATAACGTGTTTCAGGCCCAACTCCCAAGCTATATGGTGACCATGAATAACACCCCAACATTCAGCAGCTAGGACGCTACAGGTTCCCAGGTTGGCTGCAAAACCGATTACCCAACCACCTAAAGCATTCCTTATCAGGCCACCAGCACCCGCAAGACTGGTACCTTGTTTGAGACAGCCATCGGTATTTAATTTTACCCAAGGGGTATCCGGAGGCTTTCTGTGACATGTTTAATGCTGGAGCGCGATACCAAAATTTGCTCTTGTGCTGCAGCAAAATTGCGCACCTTAGAGAAGATCATAGAGGGCAGATCCCAAGGCCTGGTATACTCTTCATCAAACAGACATTGATTTCTATTTCGCCGAAGGAGCCAGCAGGCAGTCCCGAAAATAATTTCCCAATCCATACTGATAAGGACATGATAAGGATAAGATATAAAGCTGTCATTTAAATACAAATTTGAATTTAAATGACAGCTTTATATCTTATCCTTATCACATACTATTATTAATGCCCAGCAGATTTTGTAAATTCTTCAACAACCAATCCTTGCAACTGAGACTGAAGAAATGGATGAGGAACGAAGCAGGAACTAACCGAAGCCAAAGCTCTTCAGCAACTTCACAATCTCTAAGTACATGGAGAATATCTTTTATCATCTTCTCCACATATCTCACATCTCAAATCATTAGCCATGTGGCGCCTGACACGTTCAGTAATTATTTTTTGTTTCTTTAAATCTCAGCTAGTTAGTTTTCATATGCTAATAATCTCGGCCTACCTATTTAATTTTTTTAAAAAAAATTTCACGGAATTGTGAATGCATAATCTATTATTTTTACAATGTCGTAAAACTGGGATTATTTTCAAAAGAATATATAGTCTATCAAATTGTTAAATTATGTAAAAAGATCAAAATACAAATATTCTAAAATTTTATAACTTTAGCTATATAATTTAAAGGCTTATTCGCGTATAAAAATCTATTTTTTAAGTTATTGCTAATTTAATTTATTTTTATTTTGGTATAAATGTCCCAATTTAACTATTTATTAGTGAATATAACCTACCATCAATTTTAGTTAAAATTGAGTGTGAAACTGCTGACATGACATCTTAGATGATAATATTAATGTGAGCTTCATTTCTATATCAACTTTTTATTTGTATATAAAAAAAAAACCAAAAATTTCTGATTTGTAGTAAATTTGTCCAAATTTTTAATTTTTACTATATAATATCTTAATTTTTTAACTATATTATATATTACTATTGAATGTGTAAAAGTTAATTATAATATTTAAATTATTTATTATTTAAATAAAATATTTTGAAATATATGTCATTAATTTAATACTAAAATACATCAATCTAATCCATAAATTATTTTCAAAATAAAATATATTCACTTGATTAGTAGCCAAAAATATTATTAAAATCAAATACATGTCTATACATATATTAATATTTATACGAAGTTAAAAGTATAATACATGTATTAGATTTTAATTCATGTGCTTAGAATTTAATAAATAATATAGTATTAATAAATATTTTAATTAAAAATATTATTAAAATTAAAAACATATTAATACATTTGTTAAAAAATTTATTAATATAATATTATTTATTAAATTATAAATGTATGAAATTAAATTGAATACATGTATTCATAATTTTCAACCTCTTATAAATATTAATATATGTGTGGACATATTGTAGGCGGCGGGGTTTAGCGCGCACCCAAGTGTTGGCGACCACGACACTGTGTAAGCTCAGGGCCTACTAAGATATACAAATATGGGCTTTGGGCCCATTAACGGAGATGGAGTCGCCACCCGGATAAAAGTCGAGACACACTTACAGCAACTAGATTCCACGGAGGTACCCAGAAGCTGTCTTCAGAGATCGGGTTCGGAAACTGGGTATGGGCTTCGAATGCCCACCCGAGCTTGCGGTCGGCCTCCGTTTGTGCTTCATATACTATTACCTTTAATTACTGAATGATTTCCTTATTAAAAGTTGCTCACACATGTTTCAATTTTCAAAGTTTTACCAACTTTGCACATTAGTCTCATTCGTTTGCTTATTTACCTTGGCAATTTGAACAAATAAGTGAGAGAATATTACAATCATTCATTCAATACAAAAGGGGAAAGGGATTAGGGATTACAAATTTTGTACAATTATTACAATAATTCAAGTGAAAACCACTCAAGAACTAATTAATTGAAATGAATATTCTACAAATCCCTACTCAACCTGCAACAAATATTGTTAGTTTCAAAATCACAACTATTCACATATAATTATTGCAATTACATGAAAGTAAACATCAGTATTTATGCGAGCATAGATTGATTATTCAAATAAATCATCATTTAAAACATGTTGAGTATATAATCAACACATGAAAAACCAAATACCGTACATAAGACGTATATAAGATACAGAAAATATACCAAAATTATACCGGATATATACCAAAGTGAGTCAGAGTTGTGCTCAACTCTGGGCGAGAGGCGATCGCCTCAACGATGAGGCGATCGCCCCATCACTAAGAGGCGTCGCCTCCTCAACAGAGCAGGTTTACCTCAGGCTTAAATAATTCCTCAAAACTCAAGTATTTTAGGCATGCGTGCAAATAGGCTCAATACAGAAATTCCGTCACTCAAATAGCATATATTCACGTAATCATGCTCACATATAACATCATATAATCAACAAGATACTCAAAAGAAACTAAAATTCAACAATTTATGCTTCTTATGCAAAAATAAAGCTTAAAAGCTTTAAAAACGAGGATTCTCACTGAATGAAAACTTCTTGAAGCTCCTAACTCGGCCCTCAGAGCTTGTTTGATGATTGAATGCTATCAAGAGTCCCTCTACTTCAAAGGAATGTTCACTCTAAGCTTTTAGAATCACTTTTCTTGCTTCCTCTCCTTAGTTTTT
>CATIWK010083768.1:0-51860 GCA_949634005.1 Mallotus japonicus
TAATTTTATTTATAATATAAATGACTTAATTATTCTTAATTCAAAGGGATTATATCTATTTATTCATCTTTGTTGAATTTATTTGAAAGTTTGTTTCACCAATAAGAAATTGGTAAATACCATATTGACAAAAAAAAAAAAGGAAATTGGTAAATACTAAAATATATTTTATATAATATTTTTATTAAGATTTTTACTCATTTTTTTATATAACTCGCGCATTGCGCTAGTAAATATATAAAGTTGAGCACTACAAATGATATTGCTAAAGTTTGACACGTGGCTTACTAAAATTTCAACACACGTTAAGCTCTCAATTTCTCCCTCTCTGTCTCCATCTATTTCTCTCGCTCTAATTAATGATGACCGGAAGACAAAAGAGTTGCACAAATTGGCCATTCATTAATGTGTTTTATTTAGTGTTCATTTATTCAAAACCTTTATCACTTCATTTTCCTTTATTACTTAAATTCATATTTAAATGACATGTGACACATATTTATATAACCTACCATTAAAACTCTAAAAATTTATCGATACACTTATTTTTTGAAGTTTTTTCATTGTCTCAAAAATGTTATTTTGATATTCATATATTTTATTTAGTGTCCATTTATTTGCAAACTTTGTCTCTTCATTTTGAAATCACTTAATTTCACATTGAAATGCATACAATAAATATTGGCATGTACTAATATGCAAACCTCAAGAACTATTGTCCAAAACTCAAGAAGGGGAAGATTAAGAAGCTCAAGAAGAAGACAAAGATAGGAAGAAGATGGTGAGAATAGTGATTATGAAGATTCGGTAGAAGCAAATGAAATTGAGTCTAACTTTGAAGTGACACAATGAATAAAATGGATGTACTCCCAATATTAAAATTTCTTTAAAAAGAGGTATATTATCTAAAATTTGTAGGATTGGTAACTAGGAGCATCTTATCTTGAATATAAATATATAGGTGAAAATGAAATGTGAAAGCTGTATATATTTTTTAATTTTTTAACAAATATATGGCTGTGGGACATAGGAACAAATTATTTTAAAAGAGGGCAAATGGTAAAAGTTATATTGGTTTAGTTTATAGTAAATTTATCATTGATAGACATTGACCTTCCCACCAAACCACAACCTCATTGGTGCTCAAGTCCATTCTTTGAAGATAAAAATAAAGGAAATTTCTTATCAGTGCATAATGAAAGACGAGTGGAAATGAAATGTATACAAAGAGCAAAATATTGTAATAAACTTTTGGTGATTAATTATTGTATGCCCTTAGTTGTTATAATGAAACTTAGGTGTTTTAAAAATTAGGAAAATGGTCACATTTATTTTTAATTGTAGGTCAATTTTTTTAAATAATTTTATCTTTTAATTTATATCAATTTAGACATTTAACTTTTCGACTTCTTTTAATTTTATTCATCTTTCAATTGGTATGTGTAATTATTACGATGGCTTGCTAACATGTTAAAAATAGTGCTGACAGGGCAAAGAGATAAGAACAGTGTCATTTTAATCAAGACCAAACTAAAAAATTGTCGGTTTGGTTCAGTTGAAAAATATATAAAACCAAACTAAACTGAGAATATTTAAAAATAACCGAACTAAACTGAAAAAGGGTCAAAATTAAATTTATTGACCATTTGCATGATCAAACTCCTAATTTTGATATTTGACAATCAATTTAAGTTGCTAATGTTTTTATTTAAGTGTGTATAAGTTAGGACTTTATTGGAAGTTTAAAATGGTGAAGAAAACTTCTGGGTTGTTTCGACCTCTGAGCTTCGAGAAGGATTTTGACATTCTTAAAGCTCTCTAATGAGAAAGTGATCTTCTTGACATTTGAAGAAGACATCTTAATCTTTCCAAATTGATCTTAATTGTCAAAATCTGAGTTCATTTGGATATGAAAATCTTTAGTCGAAGTCAGCATATGCAGCTTTCATTTCAAGATGAGCATCTCTTAGTATTTCAGCAATATCTTGAGATAGAGATGTCTAATTGAGTTGATACAAAATGACATAGAAAGGTAAGAGAAATATATACAACTTTTATGAAGGAAGCTAAGGCTGATTCAGAGCTGCTCATGGGCTTCCATCACGATCGTGATAGGTTATCACGAGCTATCCCCTGTGGTAGCTCATTTTGAGCTGTTTCAGCTCTTGAGGTCTGAGCCGCTCACGGGCTCATGTCAAGATCATGACCAAGGTAGTGAGGAGCACTCCTGACAGCATTCAACGAGTATTTTTGAATGCAACAGCTCTATTCTTCCCCCTCACGAGCACTGTTCACTCGTGATGCCTATATCACGACCGTGAGCAGCATTTTCAGCTGTATAAAGTCCAAATTGATTGAAAAATCATTTATGGATATTGGAGACTTATTTGACATCTCCAACAGCTATAATTTGAGTTGTTTATCTATATAAACAACCCTTAGAGCTGCATTGAAGGTTTAAGAAACTTGTTTATTCATTATTCCATCTTAAGCATTCAATTAAGCTCTCAATATTTTCTTCAACTCATTCTTATTTTTGATAAACTCTTGAGAGAGTTTAGTGAGTGTTAGAATAGATATTCTTATTCTTCTATTTTCTGGGTTTAGAAAAAGTGAAGTGAGATTCTATTCTAAAGGAATTGGTTTAAGTGTTTAGCCATTAAAACACTTGGGAATTTGGTTTTAGTGTGAGCCTTGAAAACACTTGTGAATTGGTTTTTGAGTGAGCCTTGAAAACTCAAGTTTGTAAGGTTGTAAGAGTGAGCCTTAAACTCTTGTGTAATCTCAATCTTATGAATAAGATTGTGGGTGATTGAAAATCCTAACTTGGGGATAAGTTAGGTGGAGACGTAGGATTGTTGAGAATCCAAACTCCTTAAATCTTTGTATTCTTCATTCTATCTTTCTCAACACTCTTTTAATTTGTTGTTAAATTCGATTTAATTTCGTTATTCACTCTATTGCCCTATTCACCCCCCCTCTAGGGCTCTTTCAATATATGTCAGAAATTGTAAGACTACATAGTGTGCCAACATCAATTATGTCAGACAGAGATCCGAGGTTTACATCTCATTTTTAGGGAAGTTTACAAAGAGCTTTAGGAACAAAGTTACATTTCAGTACAGCGTTCCACCCCCAGACAGATGGATAATCGGAGAGGATGATTCAAACATTAGAAGATATGTTGAGAGCCTGTATGCTGGAATTTAAATGGAATTGGGATGAGCACTTACCATTAATTGAATTTATTTATAATAACAGTTATCATTCAAGTATTGGTATGGCTCCATATGAAGCTTTATATGGCAAAAAATGTAGAAGTCCTATTTGTTGGGATATGGAAGGGTTACGGTAGTTAGAAGGTCCTGAATTGACACAAGAAACTGTGGACAAGATTTAAATAGTCAAAAAGTGCTTAAAGGCTGCACAAAACAAACAAAAGAGTTATGTGGACAAGCATAGAAGAGAGATGGAGTATGATGTGGGTGAAAAAGTATTTTTGAAAGTATCACCATGGAAGGGCATTATACGATTTGGCAGGCAAGGAAAACTAAGTCCTTGGTACATTGGCCATTATGAGATATTGGAAAGAGTTGGTCCTTTGGCTTACAAGTTAGCACTGCCACAAGAATTATCTCAGATACATGATGTGTTCCATGTTAAGATGATATAGATCTGATCCTAGCCATATAGTACAAGAGTCAGAAATACAGTTAACAGAAGATTTAAGCTATGAAGAGGAACCGGTTGAAATTCTTGATAGACAAATAAAGAAGTTACGCAATAAAGAAATTACAATAGTAAAGGTTAAGTGGAGTTAGCATTCACCAAAAGAAGCTATAGGGGAAGTGGAAAAGGACATGAGAGTTCAATACCCCTACCTATTTTCTTAGATTGGTGAGTCACATTTAATTTCGGGGACGAAATTCCCTAAGGTGGGGAGAAATATAACGCCCACCTTATGCATTTGTATTTATTTGCATAATATGCATATCAGATAGGCATGAGATATATGTGGTATTAATTCCAATATTAGATAGGAGAATATTATAAATGTTACAATTAAGTCCATAACAAGAATTAGAAACTTAAGGGTTTAAATTGATTAATGGCAAAAATATAGGGCTTAAATTGGTTTAGTTATTTTTATTATTATTATTATTATTATAAAAAAAAGGGCTGGAACGTGGCATAAAAAGGGAGAAGGAGATTGATTAGTTTTTTGTGAAAAGAAGAAAAAGAAGTGAGAAGAAAGGAAGAAGAAAAAAAAGGCTAAGAGAGGAGTCTGAATTTCAAATCAAGTATGAATAATCATTTTGTTTAATCTATAACTTGAGTTTTATAAGTTCAAATTAGGTTCTGTTTGTGCCTAAAGAAACTTTGAGATGTCTACTACAAAACCTATAGAAATAGAGGAAACCTTATTCTACTGTTTTTATGGTTATTTGGGGCTGAACATTTTATTACTCAAATTCTATCGATGGTCTGAGTATGGTGGATTATTTCTTAGGGTTCTTTCTCTATACACCTCCAATTGAAACAAAATCAATTTTAAATTACTTTAGACACATAGGTTTAATGATTTAGAGAGTTTCATCTAAAAATTTATTGTATAGAAGTTTTGGAAAATTTTTAAATTCGTCCTATTAAATCTGTTATAGTTGGCAGCCACATGTTTAGGAAGTTTAATGATGTTATCATGCTAGAAGAAGTTCCATTATTTTAGGTGTTTAAAGAAAGTGAATTATGATCTATTTTAGCTAAAAAAATTGGAAATGAGTCTATCACACAAGTAGATGCAAGCAAAAGTAAGAAAATAATAAAGGTAAGTGAATAATCTTAATGGTATATGTGAATATAACACTTAAAATAAATAGTTATAAATTTATTTGTAAATTGATTGGTTAAGGGAAATATGAGTATTAAAATTGATAGATGTTGATTTTTTATTATTGTGTTGATGGTTGATTGTTCTTAAGATGAGATTGTACATATAAATGAGACTGTACATATGAATGAAGGTTGCTGAATTTGGGTGTCCTGTTCAGGTGAGAACATATTATTATTGAAGTCATATCTAGAGTTTTATAACTCCAAATGGGGTACTGTTTATTTTTATAACAACTTTGAGATGTTATTTACAAAATTAATAGAAATAGAGGAAGCTTAATTTTGCTGATTTGATAGCCAACTTGGGCTATATTTTTTGTTGCTTAGTTTTGATTGACAGCTTGACCATTGTGGACTGTTTCTGATATTTCTCTTTTTATAAATATCCAATTAATGCAAAATCAATTGCAAATTAATTTAGACTTATAATGATACTGATCTGGAGAATATGGCTTTGAAATTCATAATGTCAAATTTTTTATATATTTTAGAATTTGCACTATTGATTCTACCATGTTGGCAGTATTATGTTCTTATGTATTATGTTAATTGCTTAATGGTGTAATATGTGATGAATTTAGTTGATGACTAGATAAATAAAATATTATGATAGTGTGGTAATCTCTTGACGTGTATGTAATTATAAGAATTATGGTGGGATGAGTATGAGGACGCAATGCTACTTGTGAATGAGACTATGTTGTGTGCGCTATGGAATCCCCTTGATATGCCGTAAAAAGGCTAAAGAAATATTTGGTACACAATTATGGCAGGCTGTGTGCGTACAGAGATTCATGAATAATTGAAAAGAACTTTTAATTTTACGTGTAATTCACAAGCTCATTGCTGTCCAAAAGAAAATATTATGCTATTACGATTATGTGCATGTTAAAAGTTCATAGTTAATTATCAAATGGATTGATATTTGATAATATTACATACTTGAATGTGTTATGTTTCATAGGATATTATATTATTTATTTACTGAGTTGCAGGCTCACTCCTTTGCATCATTTTTCAGGATTAGAAGAACCATATTCGGTCTTGAAGAAATATTTGCATCAATTACACTAGCATTGTGTCAAGTAGGTCAGTAGGAGATCGTCCTTAGTTTTTCTTAAACGTGACATGCCTAATGAATTTTATTGTCGTGTATTAAGGCTAGCGTATTGTATGTGTATAACATAAGGATAGACGTGAACTGTCTGATATTGTGAGCTTTTTGGTGTGTGATATATGTTGATTATATAAATAGTTTTGTTACATCTATTGATTTGTGAGCTAAAATTTGATATTTATGAATATGTTATGTATTAGTCATATGCATACAATGTATGCCTGACATCCTTAATAGGTGTTACAATAAGTTCATCTCCTCCTTTTGAGTGTTGTAAGTTCCACTGGTTTTATCTTAAATCCAAGCATTTCACTTGGTCCATCTCCTCCTCATGCAACTTAAATACGTTTCTTGGAGAGGGACATATGTATGTCCATAAACTGTTGAAATTTCTTTGTTGAAAATTATTGTGTTCTCTTCTTGTTCTTGTTATGGAACAGGATTAAGAATGGGTTGAAGAAATTTTTTAAAGTTTCAAAAATAAAATTTTTTGTTAAGGAGGAGCTTTGTTGGTGAAAGGCCACCAGAAAAATGAAGTCATTACCGAGAAAAATTGAAGCAGCTTAATGGTGAGAGGCCACTAGAAATTTTAAGTTAAAAGACAATGATTGGAGATGTTTTATGGTGAAAGGCCACCGTAAAAATGAAGTCATTACCGAGAAAAATTGAAGCTGCTTAATGGTGAGAGGCCACCAGAAATTTAAAGTTAAAAGATAATGATTGGAGATGTTTTATGGTGAGAGGCCACCGTAAAAGTAAAGTTTGATGAAAAGAAGATTTGAAAATGATGAAGTTAAAGAGTTTGTTGAAGAAAAAGATGTTGAATTATATTGCTGAAATTGAAGAAAAAAGTATGCTGAATTTTATTTTTCAGCAAAAGTATCAAGGAGGAGTGTTAGAAAGTGACATTTTTGCTGTTATTAAAAATTCTAGAAAAATGGTAACTTATGGTGGTGCTGAAAATCAGCTCATAATTGACTAAAAATATTTGTTGTAGTAGTTGCAGTAGTTGTTAGTCCCCTTACTTTGGTAACTCTATATATACATATGTGAAGAATGAAAAGAGTGTAAGGTCAAGAAGAGTGAGTCAAGTATAGAGTCTAAATGAAAAGTATGTGTGTGTATGCTAAAAATTAAAAAAAAAAAGAAAAAAATTTATGTTTGTGTTTCAAGTTCTGATTTTTTTGTTTGTGTTGAAACTCTATTGTTTTTTGTTCTTTATCTCCTTTTGTATTCCAACACAATGAATGAAAAAGCATTTAGTACTGCAACATTTGCCATTTTGAATCTAAAAAAGATAGTAAAGAAAGAAGAGGAAGGGATGGTGTTTGGGTTTAGACAGGTTGCTCACTTTTTTTTAAGCACAAAGCCAGGTTAATTGTAAAGGGATATGCACAAGAGGCTGGAGTTGATTAAGGGCTGAAGCAGGCACCAAGGGCCTGGTATAGCAAGAGTGATGCTCACTTGATTCAACATGGATTCAGGAGGAGTGACATTGAAGCTACGTTGTATTTAAAGTAAGAAGAAGGTGAGGTGCAGTTGATGATTTCATTATATGTTGATAATCTTTAGTTATTTGTAGCAGAGAAGAGCTTGTGTCTCAATTCAAAAAGCAAATGGTGCAAGAAATTGAGATGTCTAATCTTGGTTTGATGAATTATTTTTTGGGAATGAAGATTTTATGAAATGTCTAGCTCGTATCATCATTTCTCAAAAGAAGTGTGCCATTGATGTTCTCAGAAAATTCAAGCTAGAATCTTGTAAAGAAGTTGCCACTCCACTAGCTCAAAATGAGAAGATATCCAAGAATTATGGTGAAAAACTTGAAGAACCTTAACGTACAAAAGCTTGCTGGGAAGTTTGTTGTATTTGACAACTACCTGACCAGATTTAATCTCTGCTGCAAGTTTGTTGTCTAGGTACATGAGTTCTCTAAGCCATGTGTATTTGGGATCAGCTAAAAGGGTGTTGAAGTATGTGAAGGGCACAACAGATAAAGGTCAGGTATTTGCGGTCTGGTGATGTAAATTTAATGGGATTTGCTGATAGTGACTGGGTTGGGTGTGTTGATGATATGAAAAGTACATCTGGCTATATTTTCTCACTTGGAACAGGTGCAATCTACTGGAATGCTAAAAAGCAAGAGGTTGTTGCTCAGTCCACCGCAGAAGCTGAGTATATCTCAGTTACAACAGCAGTAAATCAAGCAATTTGGTTGAGGAAAGTGCTTGCAGACCTGGGAATGATTCAAGCTTCACTAATTGAGCTCTATTATGATAAGAAATTAGTCATTGCCATAGCTGAAAATCCAGTTCAACATGGAAGGACAAAGCATATTAATGTGAAGTTCCATTCAATTAGGGAAGCTGAGAAAAATTTGGAAGGTGAAGTTATTCCATTGTTCTTCTAAACCGCAACTAGCAAATATGATGACTAAAGCCTTGTCTAAAACAAGGCTAGAATTTCTGAAGCTTAAACTTGGGATGTCCTAGTCAAATCTCAAGGGGGGAGCATTAAGATTTGTGAGATTTTGCTTAAAAGATCAGATAAAATTATGAAACAATATTATACAAGCAACCATTCTGAAAGTCTTTTGCCTTAATATTGCTGCATGTTAATTACTTGTATTTACTGTAAAAGCACCTCTGGATATGTGCTACTTTATATTATTTGGTTTTCCTACTGCTGTCTTATAATCATTAACTGTGTTGTATTTAAACTTCAATTTTTTGGTTAATGAAATCAGTAGAACAAACACAAGGTTTTTAGATATATGCCTCTCTCTTTTCCTCTCAACTCTTCTATTTTCTCTCTTAACTCTTGAGTTGAGCAACGTTATTGCTCTGTTCCAACCTTTATTGTGCAGGTCAGGTTGCTATTTTTAATAAAACCTCTTATTCATTCTGTAGTGAGTGAGGCCATATTTGATTAGATCGTGTGTTGTGCCACAACAAAGGATATTTGGGACTACCCCAGGGAGGAATATCAAGGGAAAATAAGGACTAGGCAAATGCAGCTTCACAATTCGAAAAGAAAGTTTATGATGGAGAAGATGAAGGAGGGAGAAAGTGCGAAAAACTTTACTGACAGTCATGTCTCTTGTGAACAAAATCAAAATTTTTGGGGATGCTCTACCTGAAACATTTGTGGTTTCTAGAATTAACAAACTTTTACTCTAATTCCTTGTAATAAAAAAGGTAATCAACAGTGAGGAGATTACTATTGAGGATTTTGTAAAATAAATTGATGATTGGACAATCCCTATGATTCATAATTAACAAAATATAAATCTTCTAAACTCTGTTTTGTCAAAACTGATTTTACCATGAAAACTTATGAAAGGGACATTCAAATTTTAACAGAATTCAAAAATATAAAAAAACACTGGTAGAGTAGAGTGAAGGACAGCAAGTGCCTTATCTTTTTTAAGTAGCTCTTCCTCATGTTACTTCATTTGGGCCATGGTTGGATTTACACTAAGAGGTGGAGGATCTCTGCCTATGACTACTGCTTCCCATAGGCCCAAAGACTTCAGGTATGACTTCATCTTGACCACCTAAATTTGATAATTCTCACCTGTAAACATGGGAACAAGAGAGGAAGAAGTGTTTATAGAAGCCATCTTTGTCCTTTGAAAGTGTTTATACCTTACCAACACTCAACAAACTCAGCCTCACACCACTTACAACTCACACACTTCACAGTCCCTTTAAGAACATGTAAAGCTCTGATACCATTTGTTAAAGTGAGAGTTGAAGAACAGAAACAAATGAAACTAGAAAAATGTGTTGAACTCTCCTAATTTTCATTAACAAAAGGTTGCTTTATATAGCAACAATATTACAACGGTAATATCTGATTCAACATCAAATTGACATTTACTACATGAGTCCCATACTTCATTAGGTAGCTAATTCCTAAAACAAGGATGATCTCTACTTTTTAACTATTGAAGTAAGACCATACCTACAGCCATACTGCTGTATATTACAACAAAAAGATACACAAAATAATTTTGCCTAATTATCAGGCAAAGTCTCAATTCTGTCAACAGTCCTCTTCAAACACTCTTGAAAGAGTGATTCAAAAACTCAAATCCAAAAACATAAACTTAACAAACACAAACTTGCTAAAAAACATGAAAGTTTGAAGTTGATTTTTCTAAATGATAATGACAATAATCACGAAAACAGAGCAACCATTTCATAGAAGAAGCATTTAAATCTTTTGAATAACATTTTCAAAACTGATATTTAACAAACATAGGCCCCTCAAAGATCATTCGAACTCTAACACCATGTCTGTTGGGGTGGTAAGAGCCAAGAAATAGAAAATTAAGACAAAAAAAAAAACTCTTGAACTCCCACATTTTCATTGATGGAGCTGATGTATTTATAACAGCAATGCTACGTAATTTTACAAATAAGAGCCATGCTTAAAGTTGATATCTACACTTACTAGTGATGGCGGACAATGCTTGGTTTTGCTTGCACACATAAACTAGAACCATATGTTCAATTATTCCTAGAAGTACAACACAAAGTAATCTAGGTAAACAAGCTAAATTCTTCAACTATCAAGCTAATTTTTGTTAGCTTCAACAACCTTTATACACACTTTGGTTCGTTTAGCCTCGAATTTTGCAGAAGAGTTTGTGGGGGAAGATGAATATATTGGCATAATAGATTATGATTATGCATCTTTCCATTGCTGCAGTAAATGTTTTGCTCTCTCCTTTAGGATGCCACCTTGTTCTCCTTAAAATTCCAAAGCTCTCCCATTTTGACACCAATAGAGTCCCCGTTATCCACCCTTAAAACGGTGAAGGAAGAAATTAAACTTACAGTATAGGACATTATAATAGTACAGAGTTTTTAGTTCAAGCAAATGAGCCTTTAGCCTAATGGAAAAGGCATTTAGTGGCATCTCCCCCTCGCCCATAGTGGATGGATTCCACACTGCCCAAAAAAAGAAAATAAGGGAAACTTTGGTGAAAGAGATACTTACGGTTACTAATTCGTTCCTTGCATCTTAAAGTTCTTCCTTCAGAATTTCATTAAAAGATGCTGCTTCTAGGTCCTTTTGCTTTTTCTTCAATTTCTTCTGGAACTCAATTACTTCTAAGTCATCCTTCCTTATTGCAATCTCTAATGCAAAACATGCTTGGCATCAGTTTACTTTTCTAGCTCCAGAAATTTTTTGTGAAGGTCCTCTTTTTGTCTCTGCTATTTATGGTTGATCATAAACATAAATAAAATGAATAAAGCATCAAGCAATAGTACATCATTCTTTTCATGTTCTGAATTAAGGAAATAAGTGAAAAATGCACTTGATGTTGTTCTGCCAGCCTCAACATATTTTCATCTGCCTTTTTCTGCTCCAAGATTGCCCTCTCATTCTGAAAGAAAAAAGAATAGGTCTAAACAGATGTCCACAAGCTAATAGAAACTAATTGGCCACTAATAGCCAATGTAAAATTTTTTATGAATGCTAATATAGAATTATGAAATATCAAGGCTGAATAATCATGCAAAAATTCAAATTTAGAGTTTAATAGCCCTTACCATGTCTTACTTGCAAAGAAACTTCCTCTTTAAGATTATGAATTTCAGATTCTAGTTCCTTTTTTCTGGCTTCTAATTTAGCCATGGCCTTTTTCATGCTCTATGAAAATCAACACAAAATCACAAAGATAAAAAGGAAGAAATAAGCTATTGCAAAGTTTGTAAGATATATTAACAAAATAAGTAAAAATTCATGGGAACATGTAAACCTAAAGCTTTCTTATATTCATTCGAAGCTGTAGAGTATAGAATATAATTTAGCTCTTTCTCTTGAAGGTCCTTGTTCTTCTTTTCTAAGCTTTTAGTCAGTTTTTCCACAAGTTTTGAGTGTTTGCTTTTATCTTCAACTTCTTTGATAGAAACTCTTTCCAAATCCCCCCTCTTTCTCAAATAATGACCAACAGAATCTTTTCTATTATAATCATCTTCTTTTGTAATCCATCCAAATAATTTATCTCCTCTACACTATTGCACCATATAATCCTCCTTACCGCAATGATTAACTTTGAAGTGTCTCTTAAACTCAAGGGCATTACTGAATCCTTGCCAATCATTCTGAAACTCCACAATTACAACCCATGTATGACCAATGTGATTCCATATTGGACGCACTTTTCTAGTGAGTGAATTCATCCCTAAGTTTTGAACCACTCTCGCCAACAGGACATCTATAGTCCATCTGGGTTTGGATATTGGCAACAACCCCTATAGAAGGCCAAACAAACAGATCCCTTCCTGGTGTAAAGACATTTTTATGGTGATGGTTTTTTATCCTCTTGAGGAAGCGAATGAGAAGTATAAAAATTTTGTCTGAGAGGAAGGAAGGTCGAGAGAGCTACTCCCATTTTAAGGTGTGTCCATTGGAAGTGAAAGAGTTTCTTTTGAGAGGGAAGTGTAAAAACCGTGGACAATTCAGTTTTGTCGTCAAAAGGGCCAACAACAGCAGTATGATCATCCAAACTATTCCCATTGCCTTCACGATCAACAGAAAATAGGTTTATTTGAAATAATAAAATCTACTTTCTCCTCAAGAATACGAAACTTTTGCTCACACAAAAACTTAAGAGCAGAATTCTCTTCTCTAACTTGTCCTGTCGTAGAGACAATTGATCAATACTTTTAATTAAAAGATGATCATTTATAACACCAAAATCTTTTTCCCCCCATATCTTTCTCTTTACCGAGCCAAGACTTCTCAGAAACTTTATCATCTTTTCTCGCAACAAAAAAGCCATCAAGATTCAACCTTGGCACTTCATCAGCAGTAGGAGAAATATTCCTCAACTTCAACTACATCAAAAGAACAAAAATGAAATCATTAAACCAAACAAATCAAAGAACAACTAAATATAATGAAAAAAAAACTTTAAATAATTACCTCAGAATCAGACAAACTCAAAATTTATGTTTCCATCATCTTAAAATTTGGGAGAATATGAGTATGCCAATTCAAAATTCGAGGGATAGAAGAGCCTTTACAAAAAGCCAATTTCCTATTAGCATGATCACAAACTTCATAAAACCATACTTGAAGAACCAATGGCATACCAATCAAACGATAATAAAATTAAGCAATTTTCCTTTCATTGTATATGTTAACAACATCTTCATTTTTACCTCACCACCAAAATCGACTGATACCTAGTTGGCAACAATTCAAGACCCTTATTTTATTGTGAACTATTCTGGTGATCATGTCAATTTTATTTCAATACGAGGCAACACCCGTAATTGATAATGATCATGATAATGATATGTATGGTAGGATAAGAAGAAAAAAGATTAAGAAGATGATGATGAGAAGAAGTATAATGGGTATGAGGTGGATGATGAATTATTTTCATGGAATGTGAGTAGGAGATTAGGAAGGCAAAGGATAAGAAAATTTAGTAAATGGGTTTTTTTCTAAAATAGGAAATTCAAAGAGGAACCTTTATTTGCATGTAAAGTTTATTGTTGTCCATAGGAAGCATGGATTAGTTCTCAGGCTTTTGCTATACTTTCTTCTACTAAAGAATAAAAAACTTTTGTAAACTTACTCTAAAATAAAACACACACACAAAGAGATCGACCATGGATCTTTACATCTTATTCTTTATATCTTTATGTTCATGTCTCATTTTGAAACCACTCACTGCTCTTCTCCTTCATTCTTCTTCATTAAAACCAACCACTAATCTCCCACATGGACCTTCAAAGATAATGGTCTCAGACCATTGCCACCGCCGATTCACCATGAAGCCAATCCTCCACCATCTGACCACCGCTGAAACTATCTCCTACTCCTCCTACTACTCCTCCACTTCAAGGTGCTGCCATTTAGCATAAGATTTGAAACACAAAAGAAAAAATAAATATGGATTTAAGCATTTGGTTCTGTAAATTTTAGGTTTTTATTAGAGAATTTTTGTGAATTTTTATTTTTTAATTTTGAAAGTAATAAGGTAGGAGAAGTAGTAGGTGGGTGTGGTATACTGACATAGAGAGCTTATTTGGAGGGTGTACTGATGATTAGCATCCCATATAAGTAAATATACTACCACATATGCTCATTCTATTAGATTTAATCAGATATGACTAATGATTAATTTTTTAAATAATCGTTGAACTCGATCGTTAAAAATTAAGCATTCAGAACTTAATTGTAAAAAGCTTATAACTTTCAGGACTGAAAATGTTGTTATCCAAAATTTGATTAATGAAATTAAAATTATTTTTTTGAAAAAAAAAGAGATTCTTTTAACGTTTTTTTAGCATAGAGAATAGAAATATTCATTAAAAGAGATAATTTATAATATCACTTTGGAGCAAGTTCCACAAAGGATAAGGAATATTGTTCCATATGGCTCCATAATCAATCAAAAAGCTGTTTTAGACAACCAATTTGCTACTCGATTTTTATCTCGCTTAACATATTCAAAAAGAAGTCTAGTGCCCCCCAACTCTTCCTTAATTGCTTGTATCTATTCTATTACGGTAGTTAGGCCCCTGTAAATGAATTTTCCATTATTATTAACTTTTTAGATTACTATTTTTAAGTCAAACTCAATTACTACATCCAGTAAGTTGTTGAGTTTAACAAAAAATGCTACTTCTCTAACAACTAAAGTTTCAGGTGCTAATGTTGAGCTACACTTCATCTTTTTTACTACAGCTTCCATTATGATTCGACAAATGAATGCTAATTGAGCTTATTTGTTAATATGGCTAAAAATACCATCGTAATTAATTTTTATTTGTCCTTGGCAAGGCCTGGTCCAATGGCTGTCATGATTCTGAATTTCTTTTTGCTTTTTTGTGTTTTTTAAATGAAGGTCTTTGAACTTCTTCTGTTGCATATTTATTTTTAAAACTACTAATCCTGGATCAAAAGGCTCTTTTTGGAAAACCTCTATATTACGGTGCTTTCAAATTTGCTAATAAATCACTGCTATTAGATTTTTTTGGCATTTTAATCCTTTTGAATTAAACAAATCTATTATTTGTTTCCATAATTGACCAAAAGACTGAAAACTTATATCTATTGGTTTATATGATAATGAAGTTCGAAACCAAACTAATTTAGCTTTTGGATATAAGAAGAGGGTGTGCATTAAAGATTCTTTAGCATATTGACATATAAGGCATGAAGGATCAGCATCGCAACCTCATTTTATGAAATTAGCTTTGGTTATTAGAGAATTCTGAATACATCTCCATATGAAGAATTTGATTTTTGCAGGAACTTCTAACCTCCATAGATTTTTTGTAGAAGTATGAGATGTGAAAGAATTTGAATTCACTAAAGACTCATCCTCTTGTGCTTTGAGAAATTTGTACCCTAATCAGACTGTATACTTGTCGTTCCTCTCAAAGTGCCATACTATCTTATCTTGTCCATCTAGTCTTGTTATAGGAATCTGCTCTATGGCTTTATATTACTTAGTAGAAAATAGCTCTTATAATATCTCAAATTTTCAGCTCCTCTATTTATGGTTAATGATGTCTTTAACCAATAAGAAGGGGGTCGCCTCAGGTGCTCTAGATTTTATTATGAAACCTAGCAAACTTGAAATCCATTTGTCATTCCAAATGTTGCCCTAAAAACTTGAGCTAATGTTCCCTCTACTACCTTCCATTACTACCCTCCTTCCTATTAGTATACTGCTCCACACCCATGAAGGCCTATAACCTCTTTTAGCTTCCTTAAAGCTAGAATATGGAAAGTATATGCTTTTAACAACTTAGCATAGAAAGATTATGTGTTACTCATCAGGTACCAGCTCTGCTTAACTAGTAAAGTTATGTTGAATAAGCTAAGGTCTCTAAATCCTAATGCTCCCTCTTATTTATATTTTTTAGAATTTATCATTATAAACACCTAATTTTGGGATAGCCTGACATAGGGATACTACCGAAGACCCAATGATAAACGTTGACTGTGAAATTAGGATGAATTAGATCTGATTTGTGGCTCTTGGACTAAATTGAAATTTCTTTTCAGGACCTATTTGTAAATTTTTCTAATTTTGAAGGTTTAAATAAGTATTTTCCTTCTCAGGTTTATTTCCATCAGAAATAATCTATTTCCTATTGGAAATACATTTTGCGAGTTAATTTTTTACTTTTTTATTTTTATTTGTAAAATTATTTATTCTATCAAGTTAATTGTTTTTATCAGATATATTTTTAATGTGATAATTTTCATTATTTTTATCTTTATTTTTAAAACTTATCTACTTTAGTTTACAAAAAAGTAAGTCTACTAAAACAAAAGAGGTTTTTTTAGCAGACACAAAAACAAAAATACATGATTTTTTTCTTACATCTATTTCCTTTCTATGCTTTTCTTTCAGTATTACCCAGGCTTTGCCATTTTTTTTTCTTTTCAGTGTTACCAAACCTCTGTCATTAGATCAAATCCAAGAAACCTAAGAAGTCTAATACAAACGGTGAATATAATTCTTTAAGGAAAATCATAAGCATCCATTATTCACTTTTATCTCCTCTTTTCTTTTCTATTTTAATTTTTATTAATTTTTGAATTAATTACTAACTTTTTTATATGTTCTTTTTAATTTCATGCCTGGATGATTGAACACACATGGAGAGAAAATCACACTAGAGATGACAAACCAAACTTGATGACCTGCATAATTTTTTTTATGTTTTCTTTTATTTTTAATCCTTTTGTTTGGTTTTATGTTCTATTTTGTATTGTATTTTTTATTATTTTTATTTTATTTTTATAATTGTTGTAACCACCCCACTAGTGGAAAATAGTGAAACAATTTATTTCTTTTGTCTTTTATGTGATTTAATTAATTGGTAAAATAGGTTCATTTAGTAAAATAATTAAAAACAATGACTTATACACTTAATTAGGGTTTATTAAAATTAATTTAGATTTAGGAGATTAAATTTAGGGTTTGTTTAATTAATTATTTAGATATAGATTAAATTAGGATTAAATATTGGTTTAAGGCCCATAATTAATTAGTTTTAAGTTAGATGTAAATTTAGGCCCATACATAAAAATTAGATTTAAGCCCATATAGAAAAATAAAAATTGTAAAAATAGGCTCATTAAGAGCATTTCCATTACAAATCGACACATAATTTCTCTGTTTTGTGAACAGTATAGTCTCCAGAATTTCTCATAGTTTCTTGGTTTCAAAGGGGGTGGCTACTAGTTTCTAACCAGTAATCATCCCCTTCTACTTATTTCTTCTTATTTACTTCCTTTTCCTTTCCATAATTTGTTTATAGCTTTTGATATAAGTAATATCTAAATGTTGTTATTGATAGTCTTTTTGTGCATAAGGCTTTTCATGATTGCAGCCCTCTATTTTGCTTGTGTTTTGTCCTCCCAGAATTGTGTACTGGTTGAAGATCTTGATCCTTCCATAGATTGCCAGCGGATGACTGGCTTAGTCTGGAGTTTTCGCTTGATCCCTCCATGGATCCCTCTGTTTCGCTTGCAGCTGCTCCTTTAATGTCTCGACATAGTCATCTAGTTTAGTCCAAGACATCCACAGCTTAAGCAAGGTCGGCTTGAAGACGAGCACCACCAGGTTGCTGTTGTCGCTGTTACTGCTGCCGTATGGCTATCTTTCAGTCCTTCTCAACAAACTAGGGTTACAACCCTAAAGTTGAAGATAGGAGATCTTGGGATTTATCTTAATTCAAGCCCATCAAATTATAAAAGCTGTCTCATATACTAGCCTTCTATCTGCTTTGTCTCATATACTGTCTCATGTATTGGCCCTTCACAATGTGCTAGCCTTCTATATGTATTGTTGCTTATCTAATATAATCTACTTAGTTGTTCGAAAAAAAGAGCATTTTCAATGGTACTCTTTATTGTAAAGAGCATTTTTTACACAATAAAAGAGCATCTCAAAAAATCTTTAAATATAAAAAGTGAAGAACTTTGTATAACTCCAATAGACTTTTGATATTTTTAATCTTCATTTTGCTTTATCCAATAAACATTAATGCTTAATTTTTTTCTCTCCTTTGTTTTTTTATAAGATTTCCCTCTATTTATTTAATTTTTTCCCTCCTTTGTTTTTTATAAGATAAATATTAATTAATATCTTGCATAGGGAATCAAAATATTTTAGAATGGAGAGTGAAGTTTGACTCTCTATATGTAGAGAGTCAAAATAGAGAGTCAAACCAACTCCCTACTCTAAAATATAAATATAGAGAGTATATTGGAGACCATTTTTTTGGATTGACTCTTCAAAGTAAAGAATTTTGCTCAAATAAAGAGTCTATTGGAGATGCTTTAATAATGCATCTTCATAAAAAGTAGACTTAGGCCCATTAATAAATTTAGAAAGAGTAGATTTAGGCCCACTAATTAAAAGTCCATGTATAATTAGTAGATTTAGTCCACCTAACTAAAATCAATGTAGACTAGGCTTAATTTTAGGGATTAAATGTTTGAATTTTTGCATTTTTATGTGCCTCTTCATATGTTCAGTTCATTTTTGTATTGATATGAATTTGGGTTTAAATGAAATTGCATGTAATTAGAAGAATAGAACATTAATTAACAAGATAAATCCAAAGAATATGAGACTAAAAGAAGTTAGTATTTTGTGCCTAGAATTCTCTTGGTGTGATGTAAACTCTTTTTTAGAGAATCGAGTAATCACTACTAAAATTATCTCAGTTATTACCCTAGGTGACGACTCCACATCTCCATGCCACATCTTTGTGATAGTGATTACGTGTTACCCAATGTATCTTCTTTTTATATGAGCCCTATGACCACCAAAAATTGTTGACCATTTATTCAAGCCTCTTGATAACAGTTTGAGGGATCTTGAAGACAAACATAATGTAGGTTGGTATAACTTAGAGCACCACTTTTATCAAAACATCCTTTTCTGCTTGAGATAAGAATTTTGTTTTCCAACACTGCACCTCATGTATGATTCTTTCAAACATAACATTACAAAGTTGTATTTTTTTTTATTTTCCCCTTTCCATTGGCACCCCTAAGTACTTTGACAAAGCTTTTATTTATTTAATTTTAAGAATATTATATACTTGATATTTTAATATGGCAAGGGTATTGTGCCCAGCCAGAATCGCAAACTTACTTATGTTCACTTTTTGTCCACATGCAAGAGTGTAGAAATTTAATACCTGACTGATATTATGAGCTTCCCTTGCATCGACCTTTCTAAATAAAAGGGTGTCATTTGCCAATAAATATGTGTCAAGGTAGCACTTCTTCTCATTATTTTGTATCCCTGAATATTTTCTTTCTCTACATTATCCATCAACATTCTTAAGAGAGCATTTGCTATGAACAAGAATAGGTATGATGGTAGTGGGTCACCTTATCTCATGCCCTTACTAGGTTTGAAGTATTTTTATTCCTCTCTATTGAAAACTATAAAATATTCCACTGTTTTGACACATTGTATTACCATTTAGATCCACCTTCTCTCAAAACCCATCTTTTCCAGAAACATCTCCGAAAAATCTAACTCTATCATAAGCTTTTTCCATGTCCGATTTAATGGCCATGTTAAAGACCTTGCCACTCCTTTGTCCATTAAGGCCATGAATTGCTTTATGAGCTATAATGATGTTCTCCTGAATGCTTTTGTTCAAAGCAAAAGTTGTTTGAAACTGTGAAATGAGTTTATTAATCCACTTCCTCAATCTTTCAGTAATAGTTTTAGAGATTACCTTGTAAATGAAGTTGCAACAGCTGATGGGTTTATATTTTGATAATTTCTCAAGATTTTTAACTTCAGGAATAAGTACTATTCCAGTCTTATTCATTTTGGGACTTATTATACCTGTTGAATAAAAATCCTTGACTATCTTTTGATGTCTTCATTTAGCACATCCCAATTATCTTAGAAAAAAAAACTTGAGAAACCATCTGGCCCTGAAGCTTTGATCCTTCCTAGTTGAAATACTACTACTATTATCTCTTTATCTTGAATCAGAGCCAGCAAATCCTGATTAATTTATTTTAAAATTATTTTGGGAATGCTATTAATGACATGGTCATATATTGAGTTTGATTCTACTTAGTAAAGTTTTGAGAACCATAACTGAATTTCCTCATTTAGCTTCTCTTATTTCATCTAAAAAAATTGAAATTATTTGTATTCATCTCTTTAAATTCAAAGATTAAAACAATAGCAACAAGAGATATAAGACTATATCTTTGAAAATTTTTTTATAAAAAAGTTAATTTTAATAAATAAAAAGAAAACTCAAAGGTATTATTAAAAACTTTTTCCATGTTTTGGTTATTTGTGATAACTAGAGGCGTCAAAATAGGTAATGACATGCAAACACGATTCGCCTAATACACAAAATCAACAAATTATATTGAGGTTAAATGGGTTCGTGTTAGAAACGGGTCAACCCGTTTATGACACGGTTTAACCAAATCGTGTTGAGGATTGACACATGAACCCGTTTACAACCTATTTAATTATACGTGTTGTGTTGGATCGTGTTAACTCGACAAGGCACAAACGACCCACTAAAAATTCATATAATTTTTTATAATTTTAAATTATAAATTAATCATTTATTGTAGTTTTTTAATAAAAATAATATTTTTATAATTGTATTATGCAAATTGCTAAATTATAGATACCATTTTTATTTTTTAATGAAAAATTGTATTTTTATACATTATATATATTATACCTGTCAAATGGGTTTTGTCGAATTTTATAATCTAGACAATCCATTTAAATAAATGGATTACCTGTATCGTATTCGTGTGATTGTTAATTTTGGTATCGTATTAAAATTAAAATATTTAACACAATTAATAAATATGTCATATTCATATTGACTCTAATCCTATCACTAAAGTGCGTTAACCTGATATGAATAATATCTAGCACCCCATTTTATGATATCTTAAAAAAGACAAAACCCTCTAGGCTTTGATGCTTTTTTGGGGTTGGGTTGTGTCTATGGGTCCAAATCCAAAATATTTCATTAGGTCCATGTACTGTTATATAAAAGTCACCTTCTCTGCCATTTTTGTCCTGCTAAACTAAAGTGCTCGACGCTGTGTTTGAGAATAAGAATCAACAACCAGAAGAGAGTGAAAACAGTGAGAACATAACTCTAACACCAAAAGCATCATGTGAAGTCTCCTAATAACAACGCTGCTCACTCTTCCAATTACTTCTCTCACGCAATTACACGCCATAAACCCTAACAAAACCTCTCTTTTTCTTTATACAGAAGTTTGCTTTCCTTGAATTTTCTTTTTGTTTTCTTCTTCTTTTAATGGCTTATTGTTGTTATTGATATTGAAGTTGCAATTGAAGCGCCAGAAGCTGTTTCTCTTTTGAAACCCTAGATACCGGTGCAGTTTCTCAGTCTTTGAAGCACCAGAGTTAGGGTTTCTAGACGTTGCAATGAGTCCTATTCAGAATTTCGCGGAACATTCTGGCCATCTGATGGAGCCTGACTGCCGTATGTACATAATATTTTTATTCAATTTTTTTAATTTTTTTTTCTTTTGCTGTTTGTTTGATAAGAAAGTTGAGGAAAATGGAAGAGAATTAATGTCAAAGTTTGAGAATTTTGGTATTCAGCTGAACATAGGTCTGTTAAGTGGAATTCTATTATTTTTTTAAACTAATGTTGAATTTTTTTAGTTAAGAACAATTCGTTATTATTATTATTATTATTATTTCACAGTTAAATTTGTAAGCATTTCATGGTATAATTTTGTTTATGTTATGCTAAACATAACCTAAACTGATTAGTTTGAATGCAGTAAATGATGGGAATATAAATGAATATCAAGTAATGAGGTGCTAACAAAATACTCAACACAATGCTATGTCTTATTATTATTTTTTTTTTCTCTTTTTGATTTTGAAACAGCAATTCAGACAAGGCTGCAGATGGCGATGGACGTGCGAGATAGTCTGGAGATTGCGCACACGTCAGAGTACTTGAATTTCCTAAAATGTTACTTCCGGGCATTCTCAGTTGTTCTTATGCAAATTACAACTCCCCAGTTCGTAGATAATCCTGAGCACAAGCTTCGAAACATTGTTGTGGAGATTCTCAATCGTCTTCCTCATAGTGAAGTTCTCCGCCCCTTTGTTCAGGACCTCTTGAAGGTTGCCATGCAAGTTCTGACAACTGACAATGAGGAAAATGGATTGATTTGTATTCGCATTATCTTTGACCTTCTTAGGAATTTTAGACCAACTCTAGAAAATGAAGTTCAACCATTCTTGGACTTTGTATGCAAGATATACCAGAATTTTAAATCAACTGTTAATTATTTCTTTGATAATACAACTCCAACTGTGGAAGATGTTAAACCAATGGAGAGTTCTTCTTCCTCAGATCAGGTGATTACTGGTACATCCTTTGGTGGAAATGGGCAGCTTAACCCAAGCACTCGTTCTTTCAAGATAGTTACAGAGAGTCCACTTGTGGTGATGTTTTTATTCCAGTTGTATAGTCGACTTGTCCAAACTAACATTCCTCAGTTATTACCTTTGATGGTTGCTGCAATTTCTGTCCCTGGTCCTGACAAAGTTCCATCTAATTTGAAGAGCCACTTCATTGAACTGAAGGGTGCACAAGTTAAGGTGAAAATGAGTTGCTTATGATCTCCTTTTATGATTATGTCTGCAAATAATAAAGTTTTGTTTCCATTGATGTTGCAAATGACGGATGGTATGCTGAGTTGCCAGTGGATGATTCCAGGCAGAGAAAATGCTGCAATTTTATGTGCTTGTTTCGTTTGTGTGTCTAGTTTGGGAAAAATAATACAAACTTTTGCTTTTCCAAATCATGCCATTCTTCATTGAATAATTGATTAGAAATCTCACATAATGGGGATTGTGTATGTTCAATTGAATTTCGTTTGATGGTTTAAGTCCCTTTTTTTCAATTACTTTATTCATGTGTATGAAGTTATGGAATGTTAGTTGTTAGGATCAAAAGATTGGTCTTAGGAGTAGAGTGATTGATAAATTTAGCAACTTTAATTCTACTACAGCAGAAACCTTCCAAATATGTTTTCAATATCTATTTTGCCTCCCTTTACAAATTCATCAACGTTCATTATTGAAGCAATCTTAATAGTCTTGAATCTGCCCAGTAAAGACTCTAGGCTTATGCCTCTTCTATGAATAAGTTGGGGGTAGTAGAGGTACATAAAATATATGTCCTCTCTCAAAAAGAGAAAATAGAGAGCTTTGAACATGATTGGTAAAACTTTAACTGCACTAGCACAGCTTTCATATTTCTATTTTAGTGTACTTATTTTTTATAACTGATTTTTTAGTGTACATATTTCTATTTTAGTGTACTTATTTTTTATAACTGATTTTTTGATGAATTATTCATTCTTTCCAATTGTTGCAGACAGTTTCCTTCTTAACTTACCTGTTGAAGAGTTTTGCTGATTATATCAGGCCCCATGAAGAAAGCATATGTAAAAGTATTGTCAATTTGCTTGTCACATGTTCCGATTCAGTGTCCATTAGAAAGGTAGAAGTTTTTTCCTTTGTTAAATGTTCTTTCTTCTGATATCAAAATGCTGAATCTAAGCTTGTTGATGCAGGAATTGTTAGTTGCTTTGAAGCACGTTCTTGGGACAGATTTCAAGAGGGGTTTATTTCCTTTGATCGACACACTTTTAGAAGAGAGGTAAGTTCTTTGATCTTATATCTTTTAGTGAAGACAGGCTCCCATAAGATGCTATGAAAATTAAAATTTTCTAAGTGGGGCATTTGGGAGACACAGGGAGTAACACTCTAATATCTTTGAATAGTTAATTTTACTTTAATAATACTAATAATAATTATTTAAAGTTAAAAATTTAAAGAGGGAGTGAAACATGTATATTCAATAATTGTTGTTGGGCTTCAGCCTCTATTTACAAAATCTTATTAATCTAAGTTGTATGTATAACATAATTTAAAAAAGCCTGACGTGGTTGCAGGGTTTACAAGGTATAGGGCTGTGTGTACTTGTTCTTGATCTTGTTGCATATTTGTTTCGCACAGTCTTATCAGTTGCCAACGTTTCTGTGTTCTGTTTTGTTGAGTCATAATAGTTTTAAGTTAAAGGTGCACCTAAGTTGCAAGGCTCATGAGGAACAAGCCTTTGTAAATCATTGGATGTGCCTGCAACTAGGCCCTAGGACCCCTTAGCGCCTTGCTCCTTTAATAGCTGTGTGAGTCATTAGCTTATGTAAGAAATTGTGTCATCCGTATTTCTGTGGCATTTAAATCATTGGATCCCTTTTAATGAGGTGGTGTACTACTGTAAGCAGATGGGTTTAATTTTGGTTCTTGAATTTTGTTGTTGCAGGATGGTTAATTTCTGTGATTGTTGCTGCACTGAACATATTTTTATTTAATACCTATGCTTCTTGATCCAGGGTTCTAGTTGGAACTGGGAGAGCATGCTATGAGACTCTGAGGCCGTTGGCTTATAGTTTACTAGCAGAGATTGTTCATCATGTTCGGAGTGACCTTTCCTTATCACAGGTGCTGCCTTTTATGAGATGCTCCAAATCAGTGGTGCTATATTTTCTTTTTCTTGAGGGCAAACTGTGTTTAAATTACAATTAACAAGTACAAGGGCAAATTAAACAATACTTATTTAAAAACCCATATCCACCCACTAAAAAGGGGTATACATCATAAGTGTGTCAGCTATATTTTAAATGGGTGTTAAATATTTAAGACCTTAGTAACTCATTAATTTATGTGTTTAATGGGGATAAGGTATGGCTATCAATTTTCAATCAATAATTGAAATTTAATGCTTGCATTTGCAGTTTCTTTTAGTGTTCTTTTTGTCTTTTTTAATTAATGTTAAGGTGTCCTATGCGTCTATCTTGTACATTTGGTATATTTTTAAATGTACTTCTGTAAGTGCATATTTATCCATACATTCTACATCAAAAGGTAATATCCAATATAACAAGATAAAAATTAAAGTTCTCAGATGGCTTGTACATAATTTAAGGCTTTGATCCATAGCAATTAAAATTCATTGTAGAGTAGGATTTTTCATTCTAAGCAATTGAAATGAAGCAGCTTTATGGTTCTTGTTCTGGGAGTTGGATGTTTCCCTGAGAGTTTTCAAGAAATTTCTAATATTGTCCAAAATAGCACATTAGTCACCTTTAGCTTGTAAATCCTTTTGCCGATTAATTTTTTGGGAAATGTGCCAATTAAATTTAAAATTTTGCATAGTGAGTTGTATTCACAATTAATGGTTTAGATGAGAACACCTTGCTGCAATGATGCACTGATAGGTATACCTTGCTGCTGAGGAAATAAAAGAGTTGACATGGAAGCAGTAAATTAGATTATTTCATTGGGCAAAGCACGGATAACGTGCCCAATGTTTATCCAATTGCAGTAAATGACTTCAGAGAATATAATGAATGACCTCATTTTTTTTCTTATCCATCATTCTGACTGCAATATGTTAGTGTCTGTTAGTTATAATCACTCACTTGATTTGTGCATGTTTGCTAAAAGTGAAAGCTTTGTACAGCCTTGTCATTTTGTTATGTCAAAATATTATATCCGTGATCTTCTATGGTGTAATCTTGTTGAAAAATATCTGCTGATACTTTGTGCTACTCTATTGCAGTTATCAAGAATTATTTACCTTTTCTCGAGTAACATGCATGATGCCTCATTGTCACTCAGTATCCATACTACCTGTGCCCGGTTGATGTTGAATCTGGTGCTTATGCTTGCTCCAGTTATGAGATTCTTTAACTGCACAAGTTTTTTTTCTACAATCTACTGATGTCATCCTTTTTTTTTTTTTAGGTAGAACCAATTTTTGAGAAAGGTGTGGACCAACCATCTATGGATGAAGCTCGAGTTTTGCTGGTATGTATTTAATTGACTTCTGGATTATCCCTTTGTGGATTTATATTTTGCTCTGGGACTGATTGTGGTTTTTTCTTGCAGGGTCGTATTTTGGATGCTTTTGTTGGTAAATTTAGCACATTCAAGCGCACCATTCCACAGGTATATGTGCGTGTTGTATTGTTGGGTTTTTCATGTTTTAGTGCATTGAGAGTAACCTTCAATGCATTGCTGTAACAAGGGTTGATTGTCATGTGGAACCTTTCTTTTTAGAGGATCTTTTTTTCTTTCTTTTTGTTTAGGTGAAATTTTAGGAGGCATGATTTCAAACTTTATGTTCCAATGTGCTTGTGTGCGTTTATTTATTTATGAACTAGGTGGAGCAGCTGGTGTTTAATTAATTTTTTACATCCTATTGTTATGTATTGCGGAGTATGAACATTGACTTTGGTGCTGTTCTTTGGAGATAGTGTGTATGCCTGTTATGAGGTGGCTTTTTTATTTTTATTTTTTTTCCTAATTGTTCATTATAAATCTGTGTTGAATGTGCTTAGATTGACGTTTTGAGAGTAGATAAGATATTTACTTTGACTCTTCCTTAACTTTCAACCCATTTTTTTTAGTGGCCTTCATCTTTATGAATTTGAAAATTAATGATCTGATTTTCATTTTTAGTAGTTTCTTTTTTCTCTTTATGCGTTTTTGTTATTGTTATGCTTAACCTATTTGCTTTAAGTTTTACTTAAATTTGCTTATGGTTCTATTGGATCTATTAAGCGTTGTTAATTTACTTCCAAGAAGAAACTTCTGATCATGTGCATTTGATGTGTTTTTCTTTATTTTATTTTATTATTTATTTTTCCCATTAGAGGAGCGGACAAAAATCTTCAACTACTTATTTTCTTATTCCTTGTCAGTTTTTTTATTTTTTTTTTAAATTATACACTTTCTTTTTTGTCAATAGTTGTTGGAGGAGGGTGATGAGGGCAAGGAACGTGCTACCCTGAGGTCAAAGCTTGAACTTCCTGTGCAGGTTGTTTTTATGACCTTTGATAGTATTGTGTTTTTTAAATATTAAATATTTAATTAAAAAACTAGTTGCATGCATCTCAATCAAATTTTATCCTATTCTCTTTTCTTGTGCTTCTTGGTTACATCAGTATATATATTTGGCTTATAGTAAACCTCTTGAAGTTGGAAGTTATACCGAGCATGCTATGATTGTCCTCATTATTGCCATATAGTGTTACCATTGGTTCATAATTTGTCAGTTGTGGTTTGTTATTTACGTTTTACTATTTTTCATGTGCATTGATTATGATATTTACTGATATTCAACATTTGAGTACTCATTCGAGTAAAAGTTAACAAAACTCATAGATGCCCTTTAAATATTGGCCCAATACACCTTTAGATCATTGCCTTTCCAATTTAATACTATGATACTTGTTGGAATCCCACATTGGAAAAGTGTGAAAACAATAAAGGGCTTATAAGTGGTGTAGATTGGACCTTATGATAAACCAATTGGTTTTGTGTTACATGGGCTCAACCCCATTTATAAGTCCATATGTGTATGCGTGGGCCAACACTCTTAAGGCCTGTGGAATTGTTAAAATTATATCAGAGCAGTGATCCTGGGCTCGTGTGTAAGACGTGGAGTTAGTGTGACCTGTTTGAGACCCTACTTGAGTCGTTGGGTGTGGCCCGTTTATAGTTTGATACGACCCATGGGAGGTCATTGGGTGCGGAGGCCCGTTTGTGTTTGGCAAGTGTAACTGGTCCAAGCCCAATTGCACTTAAGGGGGAGTATTGGGAACCCACTTTTCCCAAGCCCAATTACACTTGAGGGGGAGTTTTGGAATTCCATGTTGGAAAAGTGTGAAAATAATAAAGGGCTTATAAGTGGTGTAGATTGGACTATAATATAAGCCAATTAGTTTTGTGTTACATGGCCTCAACCCTATTTATAAGTCCACATGTGTGTGCGTGAGCCAACACTCTTGAGGCCCTTGGACTTGTTAATAATACTTAAATTTCATCATAATTAAAACAATAGAACGTCAATTTTATAAAGGGAGAAGGTACAAAAACACCCATAATTTTTTATCCTAATCTAACATCCGCCACTAATGTTTTTCGAGGTACAAATACACGCTTATCATTTTAAAAACTGTATATTTAAGCCCTTCTAATAAACGGTGTTTATTCTCACCATTAGTGAGGTCTACTATTTCTAACATGCCTAAAAGAAAATATTGGATGGAGGAACATTTTATCCCTAATGTTTATAACAAGGAACAAATTTGCTTCTAAAGAAAATTTAGGAACATTTAAACACAAAAAATTTTTCAAAAAATATTTAAATTTCTTATCTAATAAAAATATTAAATAATCATTTATTTTTCATGCTTATGAAATCTATTCATACTAACACAATTTTAAAAGAATTTACATATAATTTTTATGGTAATTTTTTAAAATTCCATCCCATTTAAAAAAAATTTAGAAACATTTAAATGAGAAGTTTCATTTCATCTTATATAAATTTGGTCTTTTCTTATTCACTCTCAAAATAAAAATCAATAAATATTTATTTAAATGTTAGAAACTAGGATGAGATGGATAAATGAATAAATAAATTTTTATTTTTATTTTGGGAGTGAAAAAAAGCAAAATTTTTTTTAGAATGAGATGAGATGAGTTTCTTTATTTAAATATTCCTATTTTTTTTTTTAAAAATAGGATGGACTGAATTTATATAATATTTTTTAAAAAATTCCCATAAAAATTAATTAAATGTAAATTTTTTTAGTATCATGAGTAGATTCCACGAGTATAAAGAATAAATGGTTATTTAACATTTTTATTAGATAAAAATTTAAATTTGTTTGAAATATTTTTGCATTTAAATGTTCTTAAATTAATTCAAGGGCAAATTTGTTCCTCCTTATGAATGTTAGGGGGCAAAAATGTACCTTGACGTAATATTTTTCTATGAATGTCAGAAGCAGTGGACTCCACTAACGGTGGGAATAAACACCGTTTTTTAGAGCGGTTTAAATGTATGGTTTTCAAAATGATAAAGAGTGTATTTGTACCTCGAAAAACATTAGTGGCGGATGTGAGATTAAGACATAATGTTGGGGGTGTTTTTGTATCTTTTCCCTTTTATAAAACTAGAGTTTCATTTTGAAAAATGATAACTGAAGTGCCAAAGGATTAGATGATTAATACGTTTATATTCTCAATACAAATCCTAGCTGCCCCCCTCCAAGTGCATTGTTCGATTTTGGTTTTGTTAATCAGAATATTATTATTTGGTTGTCTATTTTTATCTTACAAATTTCACTCAGTATCTCTTTATGTACATTGTTATATTTTGTGATTCATGTTGTCGTTAAGTTGTTATGTACTGTTAGAGTTTGCTAATTATTTGAGTGTTTGGAAGCTTATATAGTGTAGCAACTGTCAAAAGCCTACGGTTGAGGATTATGAGTATGTCATCTTTCTAGGATTCTACTTTTAGATGGCACTGGTAATGTGTCTTGAAAATTTCCTTGGATTCTGAAAGTGAAATTGAAATGTCTTAATGTGATACTGTATCATAGAAAAGTAATGGTTAGTGAATAGTTCAACCTTGCTTTTATTTGATCCTTGAAGAAAAAAATTTTGATTTCCGTATGGTATTATTCTCTTCTTTGATTCTCATCAAAATACATGGTCTAATATATATATATATATATATATATATTCAAAATTGGAGATAATTTGGTGCTAGAATGGATGCCAAAGGCTTTAGAGTTGTGCTTTTATTGCAATGTTATGAATTATTTGGATATAAAGGAATTACAATATTTTTAAGAATAAGTTTTCTCTTCTAACTTGCTTCTAGAGAGGTGGTTTTCTTGGCCTTTTGGGGGGCTTGTGTATTTTTTTTTTTTTTTTTTGTGAGGTGGATTGGGGACTTCCTTTATTTCTTCAATAATGTCTATATATGAGTTTAGGGTTATTGGTTACTTATCCTCCATGATCTAATTTCTTTCTTCATTGATTTTTTTTTTCTCTCAACAAAAAGAAATGATTTTTATCCTCTTGAAACATCTTTTTGAGTGTATGCTGTAGTGTGTAGCCTCAGAACTATTTAGTATTTAGAAAATTTGTGTTGGTGTCACATAGGGTTAGTGGTCATTCTTTTATACATGCATATGAATGAGTTTTGTTTATATTCCAAGATCAAGATCTCCATATGCACGGTCTTTTCTTTTTCACCTGTATCTCTCTCTCTTTTTCTTTTTGAGCTTGATAAGGATTTAATTGCAGGCAGTTCTGAATTTGCAAGTCCCTGTGGAACATTCCAAGGAAGTTAGTGATTGTAAGAATCTGATAAAGACCTTAGTTATGGGTAATCAATCCTCTTACACTACTTTCCTCATATCCTTCAACATTAATTGATAATAATTTCTTGAGTTTCATGTTTTATTTGCTGTCAGTTTTTCCTAATCTTTTGCTCTCTTATAAGTTTCCTTTTGTTATGATTACTTTTTTAGGGTAGAGAAGGATATGTTGTTTATGTTTATATGTATTTTTTTCCTCCTCACTATTTTGTTTTAATACAAAAAATCATTGATTTACATCTTTCCCAAGATGTAGTCTATAATTGTGTGGAATGGAGAATGATAATCCATGTACCCAATCCCAATTAATTTGCGTTAAGGTTCAGTTGAGTCAAGTTGGGTTGAGTAATCTAAAAAATTGTTTGTAGTTAATCACCTATAAGTGAAAATGTTATGTGCCTCAAGTGAGGCTTCTTAGGGTTTGGGTATGGACATTTGGAAGTTTATTCTTTCACATTATCATTTTTAATTTTTCCCCAAGAATTTCATGGAATTCATAATCTTTACCTGTTATTGTCAGGAATGAAGACTATCATATGGAGTATCACTCACGCACATTTGCCACGATCTCAGGTTTTTTTTTTTTCTAAGTTATGATTCCTCAAACTATGTTCTGCCCCTTTATCTTCCTTTTTCATATTTCGAATGTTTTAGGTTTCTCCCTTTACGCATGGAACACACTCACAAGCACTTGTATCACCATCATCTAATTTGCCATCACCTCAAGTGTTCAAAGGGATGAGAGAGGATGAGGTATTGAATATATGCAATGAACTCTTGTTTGTGTTTATTATGTGATTAGCCTGATCCAACATAAATTCTGGGATTTCACCAGGTCTGGAAAGCTTCTGGTGTTCTGAAGAGCGGTGTACATTGCTTAGCCCTTTTCAAGGAGAAGGATGAGGAGAGAGACATGCTAAATCTTTTTTCCCAGATTCTGGCTATTATGGAACCCAGGGATCTTATGGACATGTTCTCGTTGTGCATGCCTGAGCTTTTTGAATGCATGATTAGCAATACTCAATTGGTTCACATATTTTCATCTCTTTTGCAATCTCAGAAAGTATATCGGCCATTTGCTGATGTCTTGGTTAACTTTCTTGTTAACTTCAAACTTGATGTTTTGAAGCAACCAGATTCGCCTGCTGCTAAACTGGTTTTGCATCTCTTTCGATTTATATTTGGTGCTGTTGCTAAAGCACCTGCAGATTTTGAACGTATTTTGCAGCCTCATGTACCTGTTATAATGGAAGTTTGCATGAAGAATGCTACTGAGGTTGAAAAACCTCTTGGTTATATGCAGCTTCTTCGCACAATGTTCAAAGCTCTTGCAGGATGTAAATTTGAACTTCTTTTACGAGACTTGATTCCTATGTTACAACCCTGCTTGAATATGCTACTGACAATGCTTGAGGGTCCATCAGGAGAAGATATGAGGGACCTTCTTCTGGAGCTATGCTTGACATTACCTGCCCGCTTAAGTGCATTGCTACCATATCTTCCTCGTCTCATGAAGCCTCTTGTTTTGTGTCTGAAGGGAAGTGATGAACTAGTGAGTCTAGGTTTAAGAACACTTGAGTTTTGGGTAGATAGTTTAAATCCTGACTTCCTAGAACCTAGTATGGCTAATGTCATGTCGGAGGTGATTTTAGCCTTGTGGTCTCATTTGAGGCCGGCACCTTATCCTTGGGGGGGAAAAGCATTGCAACTCCTTGGCAAGTTAGGTGGGCGTAACAGACGCTTTCTTAAAGAGCCCCTAGCCCTTGAGTGCAAGGAGAACCCAGAGCATGGGCTTCGCTTGATCCTTACGTTTGAGCCCTCAACCCCATTTTTGGTGCCTTTAGACAGATGCATAAATCTTGCAGTTGCAGCTGTCATGCATAAGCAGTGTGGCATGGATGCTTTCTATCGAAAACAGGCTTTAAAGTTCCTTCGTGTTTGTTTATGTTCTCAGCTTAGTTTGCCTGGCAATATTTCTGATGAGGGATGTACTACTAGACAGTTATCAACTTTGATGGTTTCTACAGTTGATTCCTTTTCGCGTAGGTCTGAGACATCGGACATAAAGGTTAGTTAAACAATGTTGTGAAAATGCTGCTGAATATTGCATCTATTCGTACTTGATAATCCATCATTATCACTTGATATTTTATGAATTGTGAAAACTTTGTAAAACCTTTCTTCAATCCCTTTCTCCACAAACCTCTGCCAAGGGGCAAAAGATTGCATGAAAAAAGAAAAAAGAAAAAAGAAAGCATGATCATCTTGCTTGATTGAAATGCTTTGCTTACTAAATTTTAATCTTGTGCATGTTCTAATTTTGTCTTCTCATTTTTATTTTTCTTTCCAAAATTTACTGAAAAATATGAAAAGTAAATATGACATTATAACCATGAGCAATAAATTGTTGCAGGCTGATTTGGGTGTGAAGACGAAGACCCAACTTTTGGCTGAGAAGTCGGTTTTTAAGATTCTATTGATGACTGTAATTGCTGCCAGTGCAGAGCCAGAACTCCATGACTCCAAAGATGATTTTGTTGTCAATATCTGCCGCCATTTTGCAATGATATATCACATTGATTATACCTCAGCTAACCCTTCAATTTCAGCAGCTTCCCATGGCGGTTCTATGCTTTCGTCAAATGCCAATGCCAGTTCCAGTTCCAGGTCAAAGAGCAGTGCTTCTTCTAATCTGAAAGAGTTGGATCCTTTGATTTTCTTAGATGCTTTGGTTGATGTGCTAGCAGATGAGAATAGGGTCCATGCCAGAGCTGCTCTTAGTGCTCTAAATTGTTTCGCTGAAACACTTTTATTCCTTGCTCGGTCAAAGCATGCCGATGTACTGATGTCAAGAGGAGGTCCAGGTACTCCAATGATCGTCTCTAGTCCATCAATGAATCCAGTATATTCTCCACCACCAAGTGTTCGCATCCCAGTTTTTGAGCAACTTCTACCTCGTCTTTTGCATTGTTGCTATGGCAGTACGTGGCAGGCACAAATGGGTGGTGTTATTGGACTTGGTGCTCTGATAGGAAAAGTCACTGTTGAGACTTTGTGCATTTTCCAAGTAAGAATAGTGCGTGGTCTGGTATATGTGCTGAAAAGACTTCCTCTTTATGCAAGCAAAGAACAGGAAGAGACCAGCCAAGTGCTTACACAAGTCCTTCGGGTGGTGAATAATGTCGATGAAGCAAACAGTGATTCACGTAGGCAAAGTTTTCAAGGTGTAGTTGATTTTCTTGCTTCGGAGTTGTTCAATCCCAATGCATCTATTACAGTGAGAAAAAATGTTCAGTCTTGTTTGGCACTTTTGGCTAGTAGGACTGGCAGTGAGGTGTCAGAATTGCTTGAGCCTTTGTATCAGCCTTTGCTTCAGCCTCTTATTATGAGGCCACTGCGTTCAAAAACTGTTGACCAACAGGTGCTCTTTCTTCTTGTTGACTATTGATGTACTTTATAAAGTTTCTTCACTGACTTGATTTGGTTATGTGTAGGTTGGGACTGTTACTGCTTTGAATTTTTGCCTGGCCTTGAGGCCTCCTCTTCTCAAGTTAACTCAAGAATTGGTGAACTTTCTCCAAGAAGCATTGCAGATTGCTGAGACAGATGAAACTGTATGGGTTGTGAAGTACATGAATCCAAAAATGGCCACCTCCTTGAATAAGCTTCGAACAGCCTGTATAGAGCTACTATGTACTACTATGGCATGGGCAGATTTCAAAACTCCAAATCATGCCGAACTGCGTGCTAAGATCATTTCCATGTTCTTCAAGTCTTTGACATGCAGGACACCAGAAATTGTAGCAGTTGCCAAGGAGGGCCTACGACAGGTTTCATTGGACCTTTATTGCAGTGCTGAATATTTTTATATTTGATTTTAATACTCTTTCTTTTTGTCCTTCTCTTTGTTGTCTTTTTTGCTTGTTTTGCTTGGTCATGATATGATTTCAGGTATGATTGCAATCGGTGGTATTTCTGAGAATAGTAACTTGCTTGTGGTGACCTAAATTTTGGGTGTACTTGACAAATTAACTTTAATTAGTTTGCCTGTGACATTTGCCTAGCTGGTTATTAGAGGATAACTGTTCTGGGAATATCAGCTGAACTAGTTTGGCATATTCATTTTCACTCAGCTTTCATTTTTTTTTTTTTTGCATCTAATCCAACAAAGCTTTAATATTATTATTATTATTTTTTCGATCTGGCTGCCTGATTATTCTTTCTTTTTTATTTCTAATTATCTCGACATTGTGTTTGTCTTTATGTATAATTCCGAAAAAAAAAAAAAAATCTTCCTCATTCAGTGTACTTTTATTTAGGTAATCAATCAGCAAAGGATGCCCAAAGAACTTCTGCAGAGCAGCCTCAGGCCTATTCTAGTCAACTTGGCGCACACAAAAAATCTTAACATGCCTCTTCTTCAGGGTCTGGCACGCCTGCTTGAACTTTTATCCAATTGGTTTAATGTCACTTTGGGTGGTAAGTTGTTAGAGCACCTTAAGAAATGGTTGGAACCTGAAAAGCTTGCCCAGAGTTTGAAGTTATGGAAGGCTGGTGAAGAGCCCAAAATAGCAGCAGGTAAGGATTCTAATTCTGTGTATTTACAGTTAGTTACGTGATTATTTGAAATGTGGATGTGCAGTTGCATATTCGCATGTCTAAGTATATGTCGATTTATCCATCATGGCATGCTTTTTGTTGTTGTACTCTGCAGCTATTATTGAGCTTTTTCACTTGCTTCCTCAAGCTGCGTCAAGGTTTCTTGATGAACTTGTAACCTTGACCATTGATTTGGAAAGGGCTCTTCCCCCTGGACAAGTATACAGTGAAATAAACAGTCCATATCGACTTCCTCTTACAAAATTTTTAAATCGATATGCAACACTTGCTGTTGATTATTTTCTTGGTCGACTAAGTGATCCAAAATACTTCAGAAGGTAAGGTTAAATTGCTGGAGCAAGCTTGTCATCTATGGACTTGAAACTTTAGAGAGTATGCTTATCCTTTCCTTTTTTTTTTCTCTCTTCTACTTTAAAAATGTAGGTTCATGTATATTATTCGGTCAGATGCTGGGCAACCTTTAAGGGATGAACTTGCAAAGTCTCCACAGAAGATACTTGCAAGTGCATTTCCGGAATTTCTGCCAAAACCTGATGCAACAATGACACCTGGATCTTCTACTGGGGCTTTAATGGGTGATGAAAGTGCCATTGCCTCTCCAGCTGATGGTTCTAATTCGTCATCTATTTCTCCTGCCACAACTTCTGATGCTTATTTTCAAGGGCTTGCTCTAATTAAAACATTGGTCAAATTGATTCCTGGTTGGTTGCATAGTAATCGTACTGTGTTTGATACTTTAGTACTTGTGTGGAAGTCACCTGCAAGAACATCTCGTTTGCAAAATGAACAGGAGCTGAGCCTAGTACAAGTAAGTTTAATTACTCTGTGGGGACAATCAATAATGTATGCCTTAGCAATTTTCTTCTGGTATGCAAATTACTCGGACAATATTTAGTGATCTATCAAATAGTGATAATAAAGTTATGATAATTCCAAATAAACAGCTGAACAGCTCTAACAGTACTGAAAATGGAATATGCTTTTAGCTGCTAGGTACTTCTTCTCTTCTTTATTACTATTTTCTCTGTCCAGTCTTTTCTTAAAAGGCCTCTTTTTACTCTTTGAGCCCCTTTTCAATTTTCTATCTGATCCTGATGATTGCTGGACCTCTCTCTCTGACCCTCTAAATTTGGCCTTTATATTTGCACCTGGTTGTTTTGGCTTGTGATGGAAGTTTCTGCTTTTGGATATTTAATTGCCAACAGATTATAGTCATGAACCAATAGAAACTGCCTAAATTTATACTTCCTTTGTTCCATTCCAATTGTCGTTGAAGGTAGTTTCACAAAGATTAAGAATCCTATTTAATCGGCATAATTATAGGTGCAAATGACTATATTACCCTTTTTAGAAAGACTAAAAATTATATGAATTACAATTACTCCAATCAAACTCATTTATCTAAAACCAAGATATAGTTTAAAAAAAAAAAAAAAAAAGATATGGGTAAAATTGGAAGGAAGAGTTTATTTTTTATTGGTAATCTAAAAACGTCATTTGGAGTGGAACAAATTCTGTTTTTTAAAACGACAATTGGAATGGAATGGAGGGAGTATATAGCATCGGACAGGAAGATTGACTTGCTTATTCAAAAATTATGAGTACAACTTTGTACTCGGAGTTTCAATTATTTTTGTTCATTTTAATTATTTTTGTTCATTTTTTCCTTACGTATGTTTTGTGTATAATGAGCCGGCAAATATATGGCCTTTGGATATTTTCTTAAATGCAGGTGAAAGAAAGTAAATGGCTTGTCAAGTGCTTCCTGAATTACTTACGACATGACAAAACAGAAGTTAATGTTCTTTTCGAAATGGTGTCCATCTTCCTGTTTCATTCTCGTATTGACTATACCTTTTTGAAGGAGTTTTATATTATCGAGGTATTTCAGTTGATATGAACTTTTCCAGATTGCTATTTTCCTGGTTTAACTTGATTTATAGTTATGGTTGCAACAATTAATCTTCTTCTGTACCAGGTTGCTGAAGGTTACCCACCCAACTTGAAGAGATCACTTCTCTTGCATTTTCTGAACCTTTTCCAATCAAAGCAGCTTGCTCATGACCATTTGGTGGTGGTTATGCAAATGCTTATTCTTCCAATGCTTGCTCATGCCTTTCAGAATGGCCAAAGTTGGGATGTTGTTGACCCTGGTATTATAAAAACAATTGTTGACAAACTTCTTGATCCACCAGAAGAGGTGATCTTAAAGTTTATCTTCATTTCATGAAAATTACTCATCCCCTCTTTTGTCTTTCCTCCTCAAATTTTTTATTTTCTCAAATATAAATGTTTTCCTGATTTTTAATTATCTGCAATTCTTCATAGGTTTCTGCTGAATATGATGAGCCTCTGAGGATTGAACTTTTGCAGCTTGCTACTTTACTTCTTAAATATCTCCAAACTGATCTTGTTCATCATAGGAAAGAACTTATTAAATTTGGGTGGAATCACCTCAAGCGTGAAGATAGTGCTAGTAAGCAGTGGGCCTTTGTCAATGTTTGCCACTTTTTGGAGGCCTATCAAGCCCCAGAAAAAATTATATTGCAGGTATATTCAGAAATCACAATGATATCAATCATAAATACAGCAATTGCTATTCTTCCTTTGTTGGGGTGGGGCTCCAATTCTTAATCTTTGAACTATTCTAACAACATTGAAGTGGAGTTTTATGTCATTCTCTGCTTGAACTTTTAATAATGATTGGCTATCTGATTGATGAGAATTTAGTGTACAGGCTGTACCATAGTCTGTGATCACCAGAACACCACAGTGGTGTTGGATTGCATGACCTTATGGTTCTGCTTACAAAATTTTGAGCAGTCTAGTGTTATTGTATATTGTTGAGCATGCAGAAAAAGATTCTGAATCAGATTTCCAATTACAGGTTTTTGTTGCACTGCTAAGAACTTGCCAGCCTGAAAATAAATTGCTGGTCAAGCAGGCCCTTGATATCCTAATGCCAGCATTACCAAGAAGGTTGCCTCTTGGGGATTCTCGGATGCCAATTTGGATTCGATACACAAAAAAGATTTTGGTTGAAGAAAGTCATTCTATTCCGAATTTGATTCATATTTTCCAGCTCATTGTACGCCATTCAGATCTCTTTTATAGCTGCCGAGCGCAGTTTGTACCTCAAATGGTCAATTCTCTCAGTCGACTTGGATTACCATATAGTATTACAGCAGAAAACAGACGTCTTGCCATTGAACTGGCTGGATTAGTGGTTGGATGGGAAAGGCAAAGGCAAAATGAAATGAAAATTGTGACTGATAGTGATGTTCCAAGTCAGACCGATGATGGGTTTAACCCTGGCCCGGCTGGTTCTGATCCCAAGCGTGCAGTGGATGGGTCCACATTCTCTGAAGATCCAAGTAAAAGAGTCAAAGTTGAACCTGGTCTTCAATCGCTCTGTGTCATGTCACCTGGTGGTCCACCATCAATCCCTAACATAGAAACCCCAGGTTCTGGTGGCCAACCTGATGAAGAGTTCAAACCTAATGCTGCTATGGAGGAAATGATTATAAATTTTCTCATAAGAGTGAGGCTTTCTTTCAATCCTGTATCTCTTATATGATCAAGCTCTATGAGGATATATACTTACACTTACCTTTTTGTTGAAGTTTTTATTTGCTTACAGATTATTTACCCTTTGGGTTTAGGCAGTATGTAGCTTGTCCTTACATGAAGCTTTTTTTTTGTTTTTTTTTTGGCTAAAATTTTTCCTCCTCAAATCATAATTTCCAAATTTCTCACTACTCATCTCAAAGTGATGGAAAACAGGCCTGAAGGGTTAGGCAAGACTTTGGCACTTATGCATGATCACATCGATAGCATGCTATATATGTTATCTTGGTGTAATATTAGATATTTCTGGTGATAATTACTAATGTTTCTTTTGTGTTTTAGCAAGGCATCATCAGTCTGATATGGATGCAAAATGTCCCATGCTGCCCTTTTTTTCTGCAAATTGAGAATGCATTCAATAGTTAATTTTTCACATTAGTTATCATTGTTTGCATATTTAAACAATTCTTGCCGCCACCACCTATTTGCTACAGTGTTTCTGTTAGATTGCCTATCCTGCAGGAGGGTTCATCTTATTCATCTCAGCTGTTTTTGGTCATTTTTATCGTGGTTCCTTTTTTAAACTTGTTTATTGACAATGGGTTCATGATGTTCAATGAATGTGGAAACAGGTTGCCTTGGTTATAGAGCCCAAGGATAAAGAAGCAAGCATCATGTACAAACAAGCGTTGGATCTACTTTCACAAGCTCTAGAGGTGTGGCCAAATGCCAATGTCAAATTCAATTATCTGGACAAACTCCTCAACAGCATTCATCCATCCCAACCGAAGGACCCTTCAACAGCACTTGTACAAGGCTTAGATGTCATGAACAAAGTTTTGGAGAAGCAACCTCATTTATTTATTAGAAATAACATCATCCATATTACCCAAGTAAGTGCCACCCAATAGGTGTCATCTTATTTAGACCCCTTTCCCTTCCCCGCCGCATGTTGCTTACAATTGTCATAATCATGATGATTACTATTTTAATATTGTTCTTTGTATTTATATCAGGTTCTGGAACCCTGTTTCAAATATAAGATGCTAGATGCTGGAAGGTCACTGTGCTCTCTGTTGAAGATGGTCTTTGCTGCTTTTCCACCAGATGCACCTAGCACACCAACAGAGGTGAAGGTATTGTACCAGAAAGTCGATGAGCAAATACAGAAGCATATCAATAGTCTTACAGCTTCCCAGGGATCGGGCGAGGACAGCTCAGCTAATTCAATTAGCTTTGTGCTGCTTGTCATTAAGACCTTGACAGAGGTGGAGAAGTTCATTGAGCCACAATTTTTGGTTCGCATCCTTCAGCGCTTGGCACGTGATATGGGATCATCAGCAGGTTCTCATTTGAGACTAGTACGCCACTGCCACCCTTAGTTTGTAAAAAGTCCCACTTTTGCTTGTGTTTTAGGCTTTGATGGTCTTAAGTTATGAGTTGCAATCCTCTTCTAACTTTAAATTAAATTTATTAATGGTAATGCTTTTTATACTATTTTCGCGATGGTATAATTTGTTCTCAACTGGGAATTATGTGGCAGTGAGGTACTTCCAAAAAACTGATTTGATATACGTTAGGTAACTCGATACTTTCAAAGAATCAATTTAATTGAGTGGTGCATCAGATGGATGTTTTCAGGGAACCTGCTTTGAATTTATTGTGATTAATATGTTTCTTCAGAATAATGTCAAAATTTTGATTTTCATCTCTATGTTTGAGGACAAATAATATCCATTCCATGTTTTTCCTTTCCATTATATTCTGTGTTCTGATAGCTTTGAAAGAATTTCCCACTTTGATTTGTTGTCCTGAAGCATATATGTTAGTGTGCATTTGTGTGACTTTTGGCATTTGACTCGCATAACCTTGTATGGCGTAGAACAGGGCCTCAAAACATGTTGAATTATCCTTTTTTTTTTCCTGGTTAGTAGGTTTTTATTTTGAGGTGTCAACTCATTTAAGCTAGTTCTCTCTTGAAAAATAATTGTTATCATCATGGGATTGATATTTGGTGTTTGTAAGCAATAAATTTGTTTCCATGATTCCCTTTCAATATAACGGTTACTTTCTAATTTCAATTCCTTCATTAGAATTTATTTGAGATGCTTTGCTCTTCATCTCTGTTTATTTATGGTGTCTAATTATTCTTCCCATCAGGGTCAGAGAACAGATCCAGATTCAGCAGTGTCTTCTTCCCGTCAAGGTTCTGATATGGGAGCTGTTATCTCTAATCTGAAATCTGTGTTGAAGCTTATCAGTGAAAAAGTCATGGTTAACCAAGAATGCAAACGAATTGTAACTCAAATCTTGAATGCCTTGCTCTCAGAGAAAAGCACTGATGCTAGTGTACTTCTTTGCATCCTAGATGTGATAAAAGTGTGGATTGAAGACAATTTAAGCAAACAGGGAGCAGGCATGTCAGGTGTTTTTCTCAGCCCTAAGGAAATAGTCTCTGTTCTTCAAAAGCTTTCACAGGTTGATAAACAAAACTTCCATCCTGATGCTCTGGAAGAGTGGGATAGGAAATATCTCCAGCTTCTACATGGAATTTGTAATGAATCAAACAGGTAAGTAATATTCTGAGTTAATACAGGATATGCATTTTTGTCAGAGTTTGTGTAATATGAATTATGATTACCAGATATCCACTGGCTTTACGTCAAGAGGTGTTTCAGAAGGTGGAAAGACAATTCATGCTTGGTTTACGGGCAAAGGATCCTGACATGAGAAAGAAATTTTTCTTACTTTATCATGAGTGTCTAGGAAAAACACTATTTACAAGACTGCGCTACATTATTGAAGTCCAGGACTGGGAAGCTTTAAGTGATGTTTTCTGGCTTAAACAAGGTCTTGATCTTCTTCTAGCAATACTAGTCGAGGATAAGCCCATTACTCTTGCTCCAAATTCTGCCAAAGTTCTGCCACTTCTGGCCTCAGCTTCTCTTCCAGATGGTCCTGGGATGCAACAAGTTACTGATGTCCCAGAGGGACTTGAGGAGGCACCTTTAACTTTTGACAGCCTTGTCCTTAAGCACAGTCAATTTTTGAATGAGATGAGCAAGCTTCAGGTTTCACATTCATGTTTAGTTTCCCAAAGTTTATGTTTATTGTATTGCATGACTTAGAAGATAATTCTCCATTTTCATATCTGTGATTTATTATTCCCTGGTCTACTTACACTGATGGTGCTCTGGTCTATCTGTATGGGTGTAAATTTGGTCATAATACAATTTTTGTTTTTGATTTTGGCACAACTTTATGTTTCTTCAGAATAGTTACAATCCATGAATATATTCTGTTTGCTTGATTGCATATGTGGTGATGCAATGCCCACTTGTCTGATGCACAGGCATGTTAGAGCCTGTACTCTACCTGCACCTTTTTTTTTTTAATCCAACTTGGTTGTGCCTGGAAGGAAGGTTGCAATGTAGTATTGCCTAGATCAATCATCTTAAATTTGATTTTTTTTTTTTTTTTTTCACTTCTTCCAGGTGGCTGATCTTGTTATTCCATTGAGAGAGCTGGCTCATACAGATGCTAATGTTGCATATCATTTGTGGGTGTTGGTATTTCCCATTGTGTGGGTGACTTTGCATAAAGAAGAACAGGTAATATTAGCTAAACCTATGATTACTCTTCTTTCAAAAGATTATCATTTAAAACAGCGAGCCAGCAGACCAAACGTTGTGCAAGCTCTGCTAGAAGGCCTTCAGTTGAGCCACCCCCAACCTCGGATGCCAAGCGAACTCATTAAATACATTGGAAAGACATACAATGCATGGCACATTGCCTTGGCTTTACTGGAAAGTCATGTCATGCTGTTCATGAATGAGACAAAATGTTCTGAGTCACTGGCTGAGCTTTATCGTCTGCTTAATGAAGAAGATATGAGATGTGGGTTGTGGAAGAAAAGGTCAATTACAGCAGAAACAAGAGCTGGGCTTTCACTAGTTCAGCATGGTTATTGGCAGCGTGCTCAAAGCCTCTTTTACCAAGCCATGGTTAAGGCAACTCAAGGCACTTATAATAACACGGTACCTAAGGCTGAGATGTGTCTTTGGGAAGAACAGTGGCTTTATTGTGCTGGTCAACTCAGTCAGTGGGATGCGTTGGTTGACTTTGGTAAAAATGTTGAAAACTATGAAATTCTTCTTGATACACTTTGGAAATTACCTGATTGGACATATATGAAAGACCATGTACTCCCGAAGGCTCAGGTGGAAGAGACTCCAAAACTTCGTCTGATTCAGGCATTTTTTGCCCTTCATGATAGGAATACAAATGGTGTTGGGGATGCTGAAAACATAGTGGGGAAGGGTGTTGATCTTGCATTAGAACAGTGGTGGCAGTTGCCAGAAATGTCCGTTCATGCTAGGATTCCCCTTTTGCAGCAATTCCAGCAGCTAGTTGAAGTTCAAGAGTCTGCTCGAATTCTGGTGGATATTGCCAATGGAAACAAACTTTCTGGCAGTTCTGTTGTTGGTACACATGGAAATCTTTATGCAGATCTCAAGGACATTCTTGAGACTTGGAGACTGAGAACACCAAATGAATGGGATAATATGTCTATCTGGTATGATTTGCTGCAATGGAGGAATGAAATGTATAATGCTGTCATTGATGCATTCAAGGATTTTGTCAATACAAATTCACAACTTCATCACCTAGGCTATCGTGACAAAGCATGGAATGTGAACAAGCTTGCTCATATTGCTCGTAAACAGGGCCTTTATGATGTTTGTGTGACAATTCTTGAGAAAATGTATGGCCATTCAACCATGGAAGTGCAGGTATGTCCGTTTCAATGTCTTTGTATCTAACCTACAAAAGGGGAGAAGATCATTGTACTTTTTGAAGAGTTTAACTTCTGTTGATTGTTCAAATTCACCATTCAATGGTGCATTTTTTTAAAGTTTTGGGCTTTATGACAGCTTTAAAATGTTTGCTGCTGTCTGCTGATTTATATTCTTGAATCAATACTTTATATGTCTTCTATTCAAATTCTAAAATTGTTAATTTTGCGTTGTGATTGGTTTTCGTACATGGAAGGAATGCTTTATTTGGTTTGGAGAACCTCTATGTTCTTCAAAGAGATTAAAAGGATAGGATTCATGAATGAGTTGAGATATTAAAAAGGCAGTGATTGAGACTGTTCAACTTGAAATAATACTATATTTTATGAAGATTCTTCAATAAATGAGTTAGTAGATGAGTTGAGGGAGTAAAATGAGGCTTTAATTAATACATGGGAGGTAACTTACTTTTTACTAACCAAATAACCAATCACCAGTCATGTATTCTATTTATGTGATTAGTTGTCTTAAAGAGCATTTTTCCTTCAGCTTTCTTGGAGTATTTCTATTGATTCTCTTTTTGTTTATTTTCTTCATTCTTTAACCAATGCATGGGAGGTAACTCATTTTTTTAATGACCAAATAACCAATCACCAGTCCTATATTCTATTAGTGTGATTTGTTGTCTTAAAGAGCATTTTGCTTTCAGCTTTCTTGGAGCATTTCTATTGATTCTCTTTTTGTCTATTTTCTTTATTTTCTTCTTTTACATGGTTTTTGGTGGTGGGAAAATAGTTGACCAATCTGAAAATTGCATTTTGTTGCATAATTCCAGGAAGCCTTTGTCAAGATAAGAGAACAAGCAAAAGCCTATCTGGAGATGAAGGGAGAGCTTACAAGTGGCCTGAATTTGATAAACAGCACTAACTTGGAATATTTCCCTGTGAAACATAAGGCAGAGATTTTTCGTCTTAAGGGGGACTTTTTGTTAAAACTAAGCGACTCTGAAGGTGCTAATCTTGCATATTCCCATGCCATCAGCCTTTTCAAAAATTTGCCAAAAGGATGGATAAGCTGGGGGAACTATTGTGATATGGTATACATTTTTATTTTACTTCTGTTTTTGACGCTTGGTGCATATGCTGATTTGTTATCTGGCTTTTCAGGCTTATAAAGATACCCATGAGGAGATTTGGCTGGAATATGCTGTTAGCTGCTTTCTTCAAGGTATCAAATTTGGTGTTTCCAATTCCAGAAGCCATTTGGCTCGGGTTCTGTATCTTCTGAGCTTTGATACTCCCAATGAACCTGTGGGAAGGGCATTTGATAAATATTTGGACCAAATACCCCACTGGGTTTGGCTTTCTTGGATTCCACAACTGTTACTTTCCTTGCAGAGGACAGAAGCACCGCACTGCAAACTTGTTTTGCTGAAAATTGCCACTGTATATCCACAGGTAGATGGTGTCTCACTTTTGTTTAGTTAAGTAAATATGGTAGAATGTGTATTCTCTTAATATTTTGGATATTTGCTCTCTACAAATCATAGGCTCTGTATTACTGGCTTCGTACGTATCTACTTGAGCGTCGCGATGTTGCAAATAAATCTGAACTAAACAGACTGGCAATGGCTCAGCAAAGAATGCAGCAAAATGTCTCTGGTGCTGGGGGTGGTTCTCTTGGAATATCTGATGGAAATGCAAGGGTACAGAGTCATACTGGGTCCACTTTAGCCACAGACAATCAAGTTCATCAAGCCCCTCAATCTGGTGGTGGAATGGGGTCTCATGATGGTGGAAACTCTCATGGGCAGGAATCTGAAAGGTCTGCAACCACAGCAGTTGACAACAGTGTGCATGCAGGGAGTGATCAACCTTTACAACAAAATTCTTCAACAATTAATGAAAGCAGTCAGAATGCAATGAGGCGTGGTGCTTTGGGATGGGTTGCTTCTTCTGCAAGTGCTTTTGATGCTGCAAAGGACATAATGGAGGCTCTCAGAAGCAAACATACTAATTTGGCTAGTGAACTTGAGGTGATGATTGTTGTTATGCTAGGTTTTGATACTGTAGCATTGCACATTAATTCCTTGTATTAACCAATCCCAACTTCTATTTCTTTCCAGAAGAATTGAACTTAGTTTGTTGCTTGCATAATCATGCAAAAGGGTAGATTTTTTTTTTTTTTAAATATACAAGATATTATATTCCTGCACAAAGTCATTATTCTGGTCTTTGTTGCTATGCTCTCAATATACTTCATATAGCTTGTTAGGTAATAATGGCTTTCGATATCTGATTTTTTTATTTTTTGCATTACGTTCTGGTTTAGTGCACCAACTACATGCTACATAAGCCAAAATTCCTGGTTTTGCAGGTCCTGCTTACAGAAATTGGCTCACGATTTGTTACCTTGCCAGAGGAAAGGCTTCTTGCTGTGGTTAATGCACTGCTCCACCGCTGTTACAAGTACCCAACTGCCACTACAGCAGAGGTTCCCCAATCTCTCAAAAAGGAACTATCTGGTGTTTGCAGGGCTTGCTTCTCCGCTGATGCTGTGAACAAGCATGTCGATTTTGTAAGAGAGTACAAGCAAGATTTTGAGCGAGATCTTGATCCAGACAGCACAGTTACCTTCCCTGCCACCCTTTCTGAACTCACTGAGCGGTTGAAACATTGGAAAAATGTTCTTCAGAGCAATGTTGAGGACAGGTTTCCTGCTGTCTTGAAACTTGAAGAAGAAAGCAGGGTGTTGCGGGACTTCCATGTTGTTGACGTAGAGGTTCCAGGGCAGTATTTTAGTGATCAGGTAAAACCAATATAGTGTTTTTCTTTACTAGCAAGGATCTTTCTTCTTTTCCTTTACTAGCAAGTATCTTTCTTTTAAAGTGAGCAGACTTTTTGGTTGTGTTGTGGTTAAATGGTTATGGGGAAAGCTAATAATTTATTACCAGATTATGCCATCCCATCATTAGAGTTTTGAACCTTTTTTTATTTTTTCTAGCGAATAGTGTACATAAGATTTTAATCATGTGCTACTTCAGACAAAATATTAGTTCTTACGAGACTATTTTTATCAATTCCAGGAAATTGCACCAGACCATACAGTTAAGTTAGATAGGGTTGGAGCTGATATTCCTATTGTTCGAAGGCATGGAAGCAGCTTCCGCCGCCTGACTCTGATTGGATCTGATGGCTCTCAACGACATTTTATTGTCCAGACATCTTTGACACCTAATGCTAGAAGTGATGAACGTATACTGCAGCTTTTCCGTGTAATGAATCAGATGTTTGATAAGCACAAAGAATCAAGGCGTCGACACATATGTATTCACACACCAATTATTATCCCTGTTTGGTCCCAGGTAATAAATATGATCTTGATAAGATGTTTTAAATGGCGAGCATTACAAATTACACTGGGTTTTATCTAATAGACTCTGATATAGAATCTTTGCAGTAGGATTTCAACAATGTTGGTTCCAGGAAGCCTTCTTTTTGTGTTGTCTTATTTATTTTCTTCTCTATTATTACAAAGGACGAGGAGCCTATATAAATTTTTTCTATTGACAACTACTTACCACATGATCAGGTTCGCATGGTTGAAGACGATCTAATGTACAGCACTTTCCTTGAGGTATATGAGAATCATTGTGCAAGGAATGATCGAGAGGCAGATCTCCCGATTACCTACTTCAAGGAGCAACTAAACCAGGCTATATCTGGCCAAATATCACCTGAAACTGTTGTTGATCTCCGACACCAAGCTTATAATGAGATAACAAAAAATCTTGTGACTGACAGCATCTTTTCCCAGTACATGTACAAGACCCTTCTGAGCGGCAACCATATGTGGGCTTTTAAAAAGCAATTTGCTATCCAATTGGCCCTTTCGAGTTTCATGTCTTTCATGCTTCAAATTGGAGGAAGGTCTCCGAATAAGATATTATTTGCCAAAAACACGGGGAAAATTTTCCAAACAGATTTTCACCCTGCATATGATGCTAATGGAATGATTGAGTTTAATGAACCAGTACCATTTCGTCTGACAAGGAACATGCAGGCATTCTTTTCCCATTTTGGAGTTGAAGGGCTTATTGTGTCTGCAATGTGTGCTGCAGCCCAGGCCGTAGTGTCACCTAAAGTACGTTTTGATGAGAATATCAATGTGAATGAGTGGTTAAAACTCATTGATATGTTGCTGATGCTAATTTTATTAACTTTTCTTTGTTGCAGCAAAGTCAACATTTATGGCATCAATTAGCCATGTTTTTCCGGGATGAACTGTTGTCCTGGTCTTGGAGAAGACCGCTTGCAATGCCTCTGGCGCCTGTTGCTGGAGGAGGCAATATGAATCCTGTCGACTTCAAGCATAAGGTCACTACAAACGTTGACCATGTCATCAACCGGATCAATGGCATAGCTCCTCAATTTCTATCTGAAGAGGTAACTATTGGCTCTAATTTCGTGATAGCAGCCTGTGTTCATAAAATACTGAATGTGCTGACATGTACGTTTGGCATAAAATCCATGATGAAAAATATCAGTGTCTATTCAAACTGGGATTTTTATTTCTTGGTAGTAGTGCCAACGGATTCAGTCCAATGCTAATTGGCTTACTTTTTAAACTTCTGTCTAGGAGGAAAATGCTGTTGACCCACCGCAGTCGGTGCAGAGGGGTGTCACTGAATTGGTTGAAGCTGCACTGACTCCACGGAACCTGTGCATGATGGATCCTACATGGCATCCTTGGTTTTAGACTTTGTTTCAGGAGTAAATAGAGCCGCAGTCCCATTGGAATGATTTCGATAGCTGTTTTCAGTTTGTAAATGCAATTAATTATGTACATATATATATGTATCAATTAGTCTGGAAATTGCGGCTAGCATTTAATTTATATGATTAATGTAATCGGAACTTCAACGATTAATGCATCGGCAGTATTTTGTATCTTTTCTCCTGATAGCAACTTGTGTTCATCATCGGCAGGATTTTGTATCTTTTTTCTTGACCCATGATGAAAAATATCGTGTCTATTCAAACTGGGATAGAAGTCATTCTTGGTACGGATTCAATCCAATGTTAATTGGCTTACTTTTTAACCTTCTGTCTAGGAGGAAAATGCCGTTGACCCACTGCAGTCGGTGCAGAGGTTGAGATGTAAATGCAATTATGTACATATATATGTATCAATTAGTCTGGAAATTGCGGCTAGCATTTAATTTATATGATTAATGTATTTTTTATATGATTAATGATGGCATCGGCAGGATTTTGTATTTTTGGGCTATTTGATTGGGGCAAAGATGATTTTTTTACAGCACACTGTTTAGAGGGAAGAAGCAAGAGAGTCTTGAAACTCAAAAGAGTCTAACCAGCACACTGTTTAACTTAAACAAAAATGAAAATGATTTTTTTTTTTACAAACTGTTGGACAGTTTAATGCATATTTAAGCCAAAAAATGCTGGATCTTTGGTTCAATTTCATGCAAAGCAAAGAAGCGTGAAAACATTGACGTCAAAATGATACAATAAGCTGAAAAAAAAAAAAAGATGTTTAGAATAATAGAACTCCAATTTTGTGATGATTCCATTGGATGAATATGCTTCTTATTTTTTTCAAAAACAAAAAAAAAAACAATTCCCAAATATTAGAAAAAGCTTTCCTGTGGTGTGTCAAAGAAAGACACAAACAAAAACAATCTTCAAAAGAATCACAATCACCACAACAAACATCATCATTATTACTTCATTCTTCTTCTTCTTCTTCCATTGGAAAGCGCAGATGTTTCCCTTTAGGTGTAGGCAAGCCCTTCAAGTGCAACACTTCTTCTTCTTCAACAATCTCATCATCACTATTGTACACAAATCTTGTATGCTTCCCTCTAAACTTGGCAGCATCAGCAGCCGCTTTTGTATCCTTCTCGCTTACACTGATCTTGCCAATCCCTTCACACAATTCAGCAACCAACCCTTCATCAGTCTCTTCATAATCATCAAGATCATCTTGCCGATCTTCTTCTTCTTCTTCAATTAGTTGCTCTTCCTCATCTTGATCCTGGATGCTTGCATTAGCCTGAATTGACCAGTTTGAGGCACTGTCATCATCTGCTAATGGTGATGACGTGCCTTTGCAAGTGGTTAGAACAGAGGAGCAATCTGATGATGAGTCAGTAACTTCAGATTTCTCAGAGAAATCTAATAGTAATGATCTGGTTAGACTCTTTTGAGTTTCAAGACTCTCTTGCTTCTTTCCATCAAAGATTTCACTCACCACCTGTCAATTTTTTTTTTAAAAAAAAAAAAACATGAAAAGACTAGAAACAACAATCTGATTGAAATCAAGATGAATAAAGTAAACTCAATCAAACCTGACAAATCTTCAATTGTTCTTCAATTACAGGAAATGGAGTAAATGAGGCCAATCCATGATCGTTAATGCTTCCATTTTCATTGATATTAGGGACTTGTGGTGTATTAGCAGGAGTAGGGGCAAGAAGTCCCATTGGAGAACTGACAAATCCTTGAAGATGAAGGAAAGGACGGTTTTCTAATGAAATCTTTGAAAGATCTGCCTCTTCTTCAACTTTCTGCAAGAGAGTCTTGACTTGACCTCTGAGTAGCGCCTCCCCAGAACCAGGTGTGCTAATACTGTTCTTGATTCTATTGCTTCTTTGTTTGGCAATGGCTGATGATGGGGTCTCTAAACTACCCATTGCAAGACCAACAATTGGTGAATCATTTGTTATATCAACAAGAGCAGACCTATCTAGCTGCTGCTGCTGCTGTTGATTTCCGCTTCTTTTTCTTGATTTCGAAACTCCCTTTTCAGAATCTTCAATCTTTCCTGCAAACGCCATCACAAACATAAACAATCAAGAAAATGACACATACCCATTAAAGAAAGATAGCCAAAGATCTGATCTTTCATGAATTTTTATATAGAACAAGAAAGCAAGATCTGATCTTTTTAAAAGAATTAAAGAGCAAAGAATCACTGACTTGAGATGGGAATGCTGTTGTTGTTGTTAAGAGCAAGTAAAGTTTGAGATCTTGTGACTCTTTTAGTTGATGATGATGGAGTCTCCATTGTATTCAAAAGAGAGAGATTAATTTTAATTCAACAAGCTGAACAGAGTGAGTGCAAAAATTCAAAAAAAGACAATTGATTTTGAGTGCCAAAGAAAATTCGAATCCCATAAATAAACAGATTTAAACGGTCACATTACCGTTGGAGCGCACGCAAAAGCATGGATTTGAAACTAGCCGTTAGGGTTTTGGGTATAGAAGCCCAAAAATTAATTAGTTGCAGACTTTGCAATGGTATACCTTTTTTTTTTTTTTTTTGAGAAAGACTTTCTATGGTATACAAATCTCAGCATTTTTTCAAGTTACAATTATTGAGAAGTCATTAATTTTTATTTTTGTAGTTTTGACTTGTAATAAAATTAATAACGTGATTTTTTCAAAAAAAAAAAATTAATAATGTGCTTTTTTTTTTTAGTTATGAACTTAAAAGACAATTATTAATCATATTTTACTTTTAAAATCGTGTTAATTATTTTTTTTTAAGTATCAATTTTATTTACTTTTATTTCAAAGATTTGATTGAATTTTTTAAAAACTCTGAAATTAAATTCTAATTTTTTACATAAAATTTTAACTTATGCATTATTAATTAATGAAAATAACAAGAAAAAGATAACTTTATAAATCAATGTATCATACGTACTAAAATTAAAAGAATTTGGGCATGGTACTAAAATTAAAAGATATATCAACTACCATGATAAAAAAAATAGTGAAAATTTTTTAAAAAATTTATTCCTTTCATATTTTTTTTTTAAAAAAATCAGATATTTTATATTTTTATTAATATTTTTAAAATCTCAAAATTTTTTACTTTTTCCATTTCATACTTTTTTTTTTCTTGATTTCTATTAAAATATTTTTAAATAACACAATTGAAAATTAAAAAATGAATTTTAAAATAATTAAAATATAAGCCTTTTGAGTGAAAAAGTTAAAAATTTATGAAAATATTTAAAAATTAATTTTTTAGTTTATTTTGATAGCATTTTTTACAATTTAGTTGTTTTGTTAGAAACAATGATAATAATTTTGATAAGTGTGAAAATTTATTTTATAAGGAATTACAAATAATTTTTTAAAAATACAATTAGAATCTTAAAATAAAGTTAGATAGAATTAACATAATTTATAACATAAAAAATAAATTAATATAATTTTAAAAATTGAATATAAAAATTTTATATTTTTATTAATTTTATTAAACTTTGTTGTGATGCATTTTCATTAAGAAGATTGTATAGAATAATAACTCATGTTCCTAATTGTGAAAGCCAAGTCTTAGTGCAGAAGCCGCTGCAACAGTGTTCTCCCTCTTCATTTTTCTTCGACTAAGGGTAGATCTTCTTTGATTTTTTCAGATGTCCATTCTCACTTGGAACTGTCAGGGCTTAGGTAACCCACTCACCATCAAAGTTTTACGAAAACTAATCTCTAATGAGCAGCCAAATATTGTCTTCC
>CATIWK010083772.1:0-13252 GCA_949634005.1 Mallotus japonicus
TTATGTGACAATTATAATTTTAATTGTTACAATATATGTTGTCACAAACAATATCTTTTGTGACATTTAATTTATTGTCATAAAAAAAAATTAATTAGTAACAATTTTTAATTGTCACATTTTATAATAGACTTTTTGCAATGAGATATTACGTGACAACTCCGTGACAATTTTTTATTATCACAACTAATATATCGTGACAATTTTAATTGTGACAATTTTAATTGTAACAAATGAGCCATTTTGTTGTAGTGTCATATGCAAAAGTAACACATTACATTATTAGGATGATCAGAACAAATGTTTGATAATTTTGAACCTAGGTGATTAACATCAACTAGTCTTATACCTGCTTAATTTTACAGTAGCTATGATGCTCGTCTATGTTGCACGGAGATGGCGAAGAAACGGGGATACAGATACGGGGAAACGACTTCATTGAAGTGTTTCCCTTCTAAATTAAAGTGTTTAGGTAGTACGGATACGGAAAAACGGGGATACGGATATGGGAAAACGCCTGCAAATTGAAGTATCCGTACAACATAGATGCTCGTATTTCAAATTTAATTGTAGAGGCCATTATTTTAAGTTGAGATTCTTGAGTAACTGAGTGAACAATAAACTTTATATATGGATTGTAAATGGATAAATCTCCTTTATTTTGTTTGAATTATAGTGATAGTTATATTTTATTTTACCTATTGTTTTTCTCGATACACCAAAATATAAATTTATTTATAGGTCCATATACTCTTTTATCATAAAATTAAAAATTATAACATCAAATTGTCAAAATTGAAAAAGTTCATGCACATATATATAGAAATGCTGGAAATTTATTGACCAAGAAAAAGATAATGATCTTGAGGTTATTGACCCTCCACCACTTGGTTCAAGTGGTTAAGGGGGGTAACCCATGACTTTGAGGTTATGGGTTCAAGTCCTAGAGACATCGTCCCTATGCATTTAAATGTTAAGCTACCCACCTAGGGCTGTGTTGAATGTAATTTTACACATGTTCTAGAGTTGAATTTTAATGATTTTTAAATAAATAGTTAGTAATAATTGGGAAGAATTTAGGTTTAATTAAGCATTTGTTTAATTTGGGCATTCATTCTTATTTCCTAATGATTTTTTGTTTATTTAGTTAAATTAGGAGTTTTATTTAATATTAATAAATATTTCTCTTTTTGGTAGGTAAGTCTAGTAAGGAACTCCAAATTAATCAAGGATTGGTGCAGCGTGGGATGAGTAATGGAATGCTTGTGCTCATATCTTGCTCTGGTTGTGGAAATGGTTCATACACGGTTTCACACACGCCATGATGGAAACCCTGCATGAATCTGGAGCTGAAGAAATAGAGCATGGTTTTATGCACGACATGATGAAAGTCGTGCTTCCTTCTGTACAAGTTGAAGAACTCACGAGAGATAGCGCACGGTTTCATGCACGATATGATGAAAGCCATGCCGTAAAATGAAGGACGTGACACCACTTCCATCATCCCATGCTTGAAACCATGTCGAGCAGAAAAGCTTCCTTTTTGGAGAATCCAAGTGTTACTAGGTTTTCCATAAGACATAGCTTATAAAAGGGAATAAAAGAGAACTTTGAGAAGGAGGATTATTCCATTCTATTCTCTTCCATTCATACCTTGAAGACACAAACAAGCATTCTCGAAGATCGAAGAAGGAGTTGTGCTAGATTCAAGAGCAACAATCAATGTTTCTTCTTCTTCATCTTTATTTCTTTATTGTGCTTGTGTTTGTTACCACAATCATGAGTGGCTAAACTCCTTTTAGGGTTTGGATTTGTGTAACTAGTCTATTACTTGTTAGGATCTTAATTACCTTTCAATTAATTAAATTCAGTCAATTTTCCAAATTATTTATAATTGATCTTGTGTTTAATTTTAGGCCTAATTAAATACTTGCTTTGGGTAAATTAGAGACAACAACAGTTGCATGATTTATCAGCTCATTGATTTTTGAAACTTGGGAATCTCGATCACGAAAGTAGACGAATCCTTCGGGGAGTAATAAATCACTAAGGAGCTTAATGAACCCTAGTTAATTAACTTGACCATGAAAATAGGCTGTAGTTAACTTTGGTATTCTTAGATGAACTCGAAAGAGACTCTAGGTGATTTGAGTGATTTACCCTTGACTGTATTAATAAATTGAATCGGGAAAAGATCTTGTAATTCGAGTAATAGCTAGTGAAGCAAATCCGGACTCTAGTTTTTAATTATTGAATTTAAAAGAATTATTTCAGTTTTAAGTATTATTTTCTTATTAGTTGATTTATTATTTCATTACAATTATTCGATTTTGTTAGATTGTGGAAATATAATTAGGGCTAGTACTTAGTATCAATCTCCTCGTGGGAACGATACTCATATTCACTACTTTACTACTTGTTACGAACCGTGCACTTGCGAAATTTGCCTAACACCTGTTCCTGGGGAAGTAATGTTTGAGCTTGAGGAATTGATTGTTCCTCATATGTACTCCCTGTGCTTTGCTTTTGTCCCTGGGGATTGCCCCCCGTAACTCTTCCTTCCTATTGGTACACTCCTGGCTGTAAGGTTGGGTTAGTCCCTTCATCAGTAATTGGTTGCATTGCAGGAGCAATTTTTACAAAATTGCCAAACTCCTCATCTGCTATGTTTGGCTTGGATATAATATGTTGTTTAAATGACTGCTCACTCTTTTTGGAAAATGCTTACAGAGCATCCTATAATATTTTCTCAAAATTGCCCAAACTGGCATCAATAGCTTGCCTCATAGAATTAACCATCTGAGGTACTGCATCTTGAAGGACTTTTTCAAAAGCTTGAGGATCAGAACTCTCAATAGTGTTAACAGCTTCTAGATTTTGACCTCTTTGGTCAATTAAGTTGCCTTCTGTGATATTCAAAGTTTAGCTTGAATAGCCAAAAGGTGCCTCAGTCCAAAAGTGATCTTAAGGCATTAAGTCTTCATTAGTTTGTTCCCAGAAATCACCTAGGTTTACAGGTGAATTGTTGGTCCAGTAACCAACTTTAAAATTTTCTTCTTCAAATTTGTTCATCTTATTGAAACATGTCCCACTAGGCGTACCAAAAGATTGTTGGCTATTTTTCAATTTCAGAGAAATTGCGAGCGTGCCAGAGGAGTGAGTCTTCAAAAATTGACCTGACTTCTTTTAGATGTTTATAGATTCCCAAGCTCCTTTATAACAATTTGCTTGGATTTCAGAGATGGAAATTGATTTATAAATAAAAGAGACAATTTGAACACTTAAAAGTGAAGTTGTATTTATTTGAAAGCTTAGTACAAAACTAAAGTAGACAGTATTGATAAACTAAAGCAAATGACAGGCTAAAAATTCTAAATTTATAAATGTAGATTGGTGTAGATTAATGTAGATATGTGTAGACCTCTGCTCCTCCTTGCTTTTATAGCCATATTTCCTTACAGGCTACTTCTCGCAATTAATTCTCCAACTCAAAAGTGTCTATCAGTTCATGGAAAAATAAATTCACGCCTTCTTCTCCAAGTTTGCTCTTTTCCCTAAGGCATTCCAGAATCTTCTTCATCAATGTACAGATAAGTCTAGAAGCTTCTTGTATTTTCCTTTCCTGTAACCTTCACCTTAGTTTACTTCTCTTTACTTCTCTAAGTAATCTTTCAATTCAATTCAAGGTCATCCATTTTTAAAGAAATAAATTCTCGTAACTCACTTCCCTAAGCAACTCTTGTACAATAAATTCTATCTCCAGAACCTTCTGTAAATTGCATTGGTTATGGACTATGGACTGGGGGTTTTTTTCACTTGTTTTTGGGCTTCAGAATTTTGATTAAATCAAATGGCCATTAGTTTAATAGCCTTAGCCAAAAAATTCAATTATGGCACAAACAGGGATATAAGAAGAATGAATAACAATAAGACAGAGAAGTTACAAACAAGCTATTTAAGGAGTTTAGTTCCTCAATGAACATATGTCTCTGCCTATCTTATTCCCAAGTTAGAATTATTAATCCCATACCAATATATTAATTTAGATTGTTTACAATAAGAGTTTTTTTATGCTCAACTCAAACCTGTACAACTTGAGTCTTTAAGGCCCACTCACAACCTTTTACCAAGTTTTTTCAAGGCTCACACTTAACCTATTCCCAATTGAGTTTTCAAGGCTAACTCAAAACCTTTATAATAAGTTTTTCAAAGGATCAACAACAACCCAAAGAGAAAGAACCTTACTACCCTTTTCTTTAACCCTAAAGAATGATTAGATGAAAGAATCCTATATATAACACTCACTCAACTCTCATAAGAAGGGTATGCACAAACTCAACAAGAGTTTGTTTACAAATAAAGAATATACAAGGGAAAATTATAAAAGAAACAATTATAGCTCAATGACTTAAACATAATAAATTTGTTCCTCAAAGTCTCTAATACTTCAAATGATGTCTTAAGCTTGAATTTATAATGGAGGGCCCAAAATATGGCTATTGGAGCTTTGATTTTTATCCATAAAATTTCTTCATCTTCATTTAATGTTTCTTTTAATTTTTATAAGAAAAATGCCCTTCAAAATTATGAGGGGAGGCATCACGATCATCACCTTCAATTTTGTAGCTGTTGGAGCTCTAAAATAGCCATTCCAGAGGTTACCACATCATCAAGACGACACTCACGATCTCGATCACACCCATGAGCGTCACTGCCTTCTTCATTCACTTGAATCAAAATTGCTCGAGATTATGATTAGGATGGTCATGATCATGAGAGTGATGCTCATGACCGTGAGGGTTACTACCACTCTAGATGACATGAATTCAGCTCTCATTTGGCTCATGATGCTCCTCACGATCATGACCAAGATCGTGAGGAGTCTTATGACTCCCAAATGACTTTGTTTTAATTTTAAAACTTCACCAATTGAGCATGGACTAAAACATAACTAAAATACACACTTAAACACATATATTAGTAGAGAAAAATTGATTGAATCAAAACCAAGAGAAATTTAGAATTGATCATGCAAAGGTCAACTAGCTCCCCCTTTTTAACTTTGACAATTAATTTTTGAATGATGATGAAAATAACTAAGTGTATGTGTGTGCATTTATCCTTAATACTCCCTTTAATCACATAGCAAAGGATTTAAAAATTTTTCCCCTTAATATATGCTAGTGTGAGTTAAACATACCAAATATCATTTAAACTCATTAAATATTTAGTTTTCCCTAATTTGACATTTTAGTTATAATTCAAGCATAATTATTATCATTCAAAATGCCAAATTTCTCTCCCCTTTTGTCAAAATGATAAAGGGAGGAAACAAAAACATCAAATGAAATATAAGAAAGTAAATCAAATAAAATGAATGATACCAATTAAAAATAAAGTCACCAAAAAATATGAAATGGATGCCAAATATCAAATGAATGCTAAGTAAAAAATAAGGATACCAATTGAAAAAGTAGTAAACTAAGTAAAAAGGTATAACACCAATTGGAACCTAATAAAAATTAAGTGAAAAATTAATTATGTAAAGTGAAATATATGCCAAGCATAGCATATATTAAAGGATTGCAAATAGCAATCATGATTCTCAATATGTAGTCCAAAAATTCCTTTAAAAGATAAGACAATCAAAAGTAATGATAATTGAAAAATATCAAATGAATAATAATGGAATAACATTCCAAGATCATATAATTTTTTAGAATTATTTTGCTCATGCAACAGTCAAATTCTCTTTGGACATTTTAATGTTCACATATCTATTGACAAACTATATAAATTAATTTTATTAGTTTATCAACAATTAGCACATGAACAACTTCAACCACTCCTACTCAAAATAAGATCAAACACCCTTTTGAACCTGAATTGGTCTAGGTTTGTTTATCTCAAAATAGTTTTTAGGTAGGAGGTTAAAGTGAAGTAGTTTATAGTAACACACATTATTAATATGTCCTAATTTCATGCAATAAAACATCTAATTTTAGCAAATCTATTTTGTTTGCCAACCCTTATAAGTTCATCATGTCTATGATAGTTGGTAGCTTTTCTAAACATAAAAGTTCTACGATGAGTATGCATGTCACTATCACAATAATGCATAAATGTTTGAGGTCTAAAGTGCATCTTATTGTGATACATGAATGCATGATGGAATTTAGGCTATTTAAGTTGAGCCTTTTGATGATTAACCTTTTAAGGCTTTCCCTTGACATTTAGATTCATAAGACTTTTAGCTTTAGAATTTTACGCTTTAAAGCTCTCACAAGGAATGGGGGATGAGAAAAAAGTAGCTTTAATAAAGGGAAAGGGGGGGGGGGCGCTTGAGATGTAGAAGCTTCATTAGAAAAACCAAGTTCAAATATTTCATTTGAAAATCTTTGAGAACTTAAGAGAATATCAAGTGTTTCCTTTCCTTTGTGAAATTTGGAAATGGAGTTCTTCAACTCTAAAATCTCTTTGAAAGTAACTTCTTTTCCTTTTTAGTTTTATAAAAAATCATTTTCAATGATAAAGAAGCTTTCAAATCATGAGATAGCTTCTCATTTGAGGAAATAATATTTGCAAATTCTAATTTCAAATATTCAAAATTCTTAGACAACTTTAAATTTTTTTTTATAAATTTTTTTCTTTACAAGTAATTTTTGGCATTTCAAAACTAATTTTCTAACTAAGAAGCTCTTATCATCAAGATTCTCCTCCTCATCAAACTCAACATCGTAAGAATTTTCAAGAAAAGAACTAGACAAGAGAGGTACCTCACTTATTTCCTCCAAGGCTATAAAGCAAAGGTTTGATGACTCTAGTTGCCCCTCCTCCATCTCGGATTAGGGTAAGTCATCCTAAAAAGGCTTTGAAAGCTTTTCCCTTCTCTTTTGCTCCATTATACTGGTGCTTAAGCTTAGAACATTCATCTCGCATGTGATCGGGTCTCTTACACTTGAAGCATATGACTTTTTTGGCCTTTTTAAATCCTCCTCTCTTGAATTCCTTGTGCTTGCTCAAGTTTTTCTTTCTCAAGTTCTTCAGGAAGTACTTAGTAAATAATGCAATCTCCTTAACACCTTCACTTGAGTCTTCAAGGTCATTTTCATCACTTGAGTCTTGTAATGCTTTGACTGTAAGACTTTTCTTCTTCTCCTCTTTTCCTTATTATTCCTCTTCCCTTTGCCTCAAGGTAAGCGCATGAGTGAGAAGCTTACCAATAAGGATGTTGATTGATAGCTTAGAGAGATCATTAGATTCTTCAATTGAAGTCACCTTTGACTTCCAATCCTTCTTGGGTAGCACGCTTAGAATTTTGATATTTACTTCTTTTGGAGTATTGCTTGCCCAACTTCCTCAAAGTTGTCAAAAGGACATTCAATCGATTTCTCATTTCGGTCAAAAAGACATTCTCCTCTCTTTCTTTTTGAGACCTCTCCTTTCTTTCTTTTGGAACTTAAATGCCTTCCACTATCTTTATGGGAAGATTCTACCCATCAATAATCATATCCCATAATTTAATGGGATCACTATCAAGATAAAAGCTCCATTTTATGTTTCCAAAAGGGGTAATCATTCCCTTAAAAAAATGGTCTATAGGTTTGGAAAGAAAGAAATTCACTCCCTGTGATCTTGAATTCTAGCAATTATATACCTAAAACCCAAGCTTTGGTACCAGTTGAAAATGCCCTAGAGGGGGGATGAATAGGGCTAATTAAAGTTTAGGGAAATTTTAAAAATTAAAAGGAAAATCCAAGGGATTTAGAAAGAATGAATAAGAATAAGGAAAACAAGTTATACACAAGCAATTTAAGGAGTTCGGTTCCTCAATGAACCTATGTCTCTACCTAACTTATTCCTAATTTAGGATTTTTTAATTAACCCCACACCAATCTATTAATTTAGATTGTTTTAGACCAAAATTTTTACAAGGCTCAACTCAAATCTTTACAACCTGAGTTTTCAATGCTCCCTCATAACCTTCATCGAGTATTTTTTAGGTTCGCACTTAACCTATTCCCCAATTGAGTTTCAAAGCTAACTTAAAATCTTTACAAAGGATCAACAACAATCTAAAGAGAAAGAACCTCACTACCCTTTTCTTCAACCCCAAAGAATGAGTAGATGAAAAAATCTTATCTTTAACACTCACCCAACCCTCACAAGAAGGGTATATATAAACTCAATAAGAGTTTATTTACAAATAAAGAATATACAAGGGAATATTATGAAAAAAACAATTATAGCTCAATGACTTATACATAATAAATATGTTCCTCAGTCTCTGACACGTCAAATGATGTCTTGAGCTTGTATTTATAATGGAGGGGCCAAAATATGGCTTTTAGAGCTTTGATTTTCATCCATAACATTTTTCTATCTTCATTTAATGTTTCTTTCAATTTTTGTAAAAAAAATGCTCCTCTCAATCGTGAGGGGAGGTATCACGATTGTGACCTTCAGTTTTGTAGCCATTAGAGCTCTACAATAGTCGTTACAGAGGTTGCCATATCATCAAGGCGATGCTCACGATCTTGAACACTCCCGTGAGCATCACTACCTTCTTCATCCACTTGAGTGCAAATGGCTAAGGATCGTGATTAGGATGCTCACAATCATGAGAGTGATGCTCATGACTGTGAGCGTCACTACCACTACAGATGACATGAATTCGGCTTGACTCGTGATGCTCGTCACGATCGTGACCAAGATCATGAGGAGTCTTATGACTCCAAACTGATTTTATTTTGACTTCAAAACTTCACCAATTGAGCATGAACTAACATCTAACTACATACACACTTAAATACACATAGTAGTAGACTACAATTGATTATTAAAGTTAAAACTAAGAAAACCTAGGATTGATCATGCAAAAGTCTGCAGGAATTTCACCATTGCTATTTAGAAACCGATTTTCCATTTCAATTTTGGACAAAAATAGAAATGGAATTATTTCCGTTATTATTTTAGAAACGGATTTTTGTTTCTATTTTGGAAATGAATTTTCCATTTTAATTTTGGACAAAATAGCAATGTAATTTATTTTGTTTCTATATGGTGACTGAAAATTTCATTTCTAAATAAAAACGGAAATATTTCTGACGCTAATTTAGAAATGGAGCATCCATCTCTAAATTTGTGACGAAATTTCAAATGGTATTGCAAAATGTCGGTCGTTATCTTAGTGCCAAATTTGAAACTGAAATTCGCTTTCTATTTACAACTTTAGAAATGAAAAATTCCATTTCAATTTCGTATCAATTACTAGAAACAAAATCGATCCGTCATAAAATTTAGAAACAGAACAAAAATTCCGTTGCTAATATTTAACAATGATATTTATTGAAACAAAAATCTCTCATTTCTATTCCGCAGCTATTTTCAGATAGCTATGGAATTAGAAATTGTTTTGGCTATTTCTATTTTGTTTCTTTCTTGTGGTGAATTTTTTTCTTCTTAAAACATACCATTTTAAAATAAACTATAGTATTTCAATTTATTATAAATTTGCAATTGTTTATATAACACTAAAATGAATTTTCAAATTATAAATGTGTTAAAATTATGATTTTAAAGTGAAAAAAGATATATTAATGTCATATAAGTAATTGCAATCTTATGATAAACTAAAATACTTTACATTTTTAAAAATATATATATTTTAAAGAGAATTTTTAGTAACTCATTAAATTTTTTAAAATTAAAAAGTGTTTGGTATTATACCAACATTAAACAAGTGTAACATTATATCAGATGTTAAAATATTGATTAAATAAATATAATTTAAAATCAAAATAGAATTTTTTTGATAAATTTAAAAGAAATATGCCAAAATTGTTAAAAGTTATAAAATTTATTATTTTTTATAAAATTTAAAAGATTGCATTAAAATTGTTAAAATATGTAAAGTTCAAGGTTTTTTAAGTAAAAATTGAAAAATCATAACTCATAAAGTTTATAAGTTTGGCCTAAGTTAAAACTACAGTGATCAAAATTACATTTTTGTCAAATAAAATATAAAAATATAAACAGATTATAAATTTTAAAGTGTGAAATTAGTTAAAATAAAAGTTTAGGGGATCGGTAAGTTAATTAGAGAAGGTATAGGGGTGAAAATATGTATTACTGGTCAAAATTTGTCCCGTCTTTAAAATCACAACCACTCTTTTTTTTTAAATAATGGCACGCATCTCGATTCCCTTAAAATTATTAATTACATTTCCTGAGAATTAAATTCCCTGACAATATTTTTATTTTAAAGAAAACAAAAAAGATGTGGCATTGTATAGTGCGCTTGTACTGTCCAGCTGGCACTGCCATTAGCAAAGTAAAACAAAAAACAAAGATAAAAGTGATCCACATTGTTTTCACGTCCTAAAATAATAGAACTCTAGACTACTCCGTCCTGATTACCGTTCATTTAAGGCGGATGGTTATGTGTAACACTAACCAAGCGAGTAGCCTCATAATATGCATACGCGAGAACGTCGATGCATTGTCTAAATGGAGCGATTGAAATGCCCTTAGAGAAAAAGAAGGACTCTTTTAACTCATATTGGCAGTGACAACTGGACTGGGCACAGAAACAGCTGTATCTGTCCACGTGGCCAGATATAATTGGATAAGATCTGAACTAATCCTTTTGAATACGAAACATGTCGTACCAAAGTGCCCTTCATTACAGTAACCAGCTTTAGCCAGCTAAGTGGGGGCAATAGTAACGGCTACAATTTTAATCTTATAGTACATTAGATTTTTGTTCTTCATTTTATAGTCATACGTGGCAAGTGATTTGGCATAAAATATTAAATGACGTGGCTAAGATGGGTTTTGGTGGTTCTTATAGAGGAAGCCAAAGAATTGGGCTATAAAAGGAACCAGTGCTTCTTCTCCACTATCTGTCAAGTGAAGCATTTCAGTTCTTTCTCTCTTTCTTTCCTCTGTCTGAAAAATTGTTTTCAACTATTTGAAAAACAAAATGTCTGTTCTTGCTGGATTTTTGGTGGGTCTAGTAGTGCTTGTGGGTTCCGTTAGCTCAGCTAAATTTGATGAGCTATATCAACCAACATGGGCTTTTGATCACTTCATCTATGAAGGAGAGCTCCTTAAGCTTAGGCTTGATAACTATTCTGGTGTGTAGCACCAAAAAATGAATATGCATTCCTCTGTTATGCTCTGTTTCTATGCTGTTTTTGGTTTCATGTGGATTAATGGGTTGTTATTCTTAATTATTTGTGTGGTTTTTAGGTGCTGGGTTTCAATCTAAAAGCAAATACCTGTTTGGGAAAGTGACCATGCAAATTAAGCTTGTGGAGGGTGATTCTGCCGGAACTGTTACTGCTTTCTATGTAAGTAATGGTACTCTTAACTTGCATGTTTAATAATGTTAATAGAATTGATTAGAGTTTAGCTTGATTATTAGGCGGACTGCATGGGTCCATGTTCAATAATTTCTCTGTTGTAGACAATTTTTAATTTTTTGGCAATACTTTCATTCATGGGTAGCTAGTCTGCTAGTGCCAATGGTTAAATTAGCAGCACCACCATTTACCCATTCATTTCTCCTCGCCTTGACAAATTACTCCTTCCATTTGTCTTTATCAATGTCTAAAAATCTAAAGATACATTTTTTCCTACTAAAGCTTTATTTTATTTATGATCGCGCAGATGTCATCAGATGGTCCAAATCATAATGAGTTTGACTTCGAGTTCCTTGGCAACAAAACAGGTGAACCTTACCTGATTCAGACCAACTTGTATGTGAATGGCGTAGGCAACAGGGAACAAAGATTGGACCTTTGGTTTGATCCTACTAAGGACTTCCACTCCTACTCCATCCTTTGGAACCAGCACCAAGTTGTGTAAGCACCATCATCACTTCCATTTATTTACGCTTGCATACTGCGTATCTTTTCACTCATATATTATTAATTAATTAACACAGGCATTGGTGAGATTCTTTAACATCTGATTTTGTTTTCAGTATTTGTGGTGACACATATTGGACTCGTCGCTCTAGATTTTTCATTTTTGTGCTTTGTGATAGCTTGATAGCAAGTGTATTCACTCTTACCATGAGGTCCATGACAGTGAAAACTGGGAGGCAAGCAATCTTAACCACTTCCCGGGCTCTCATGTGATTGTTGTGTCCCTAGTGGGTGTCAGTTGTTTCTGTAAGAGAGCAGAAAGCAACTGAAAAAGAACCAATTAACCCACTAAACAAGATAATACTTATAAATCAATTAAATACTGGATGATATATTCCAAAATGCAAATGGGACCCGTACAAATTTCCTCAAAATTTTTGCTTTATAGTTGTTTGTCTCTTTCTGATTATGGCTTTGAAAATTGCTGTGTTCTCTGGAACAATTATATTGATGGTGTGTGGAAAGATGTGACAAGTCATTGTTATTTTTTTACCCTCCTCGTGATACTCCTGCATGCATTTATGTACATTTATTTTATGCAGTCTGTGTTGTTAATACAAGTGTCTTGACTTGCTTAAAAATTTGTTGTTAATTCAGATTTCTAGTGGATGAGACCCCAATCAGATTGCACACCAATATGGAAAACAAAGGAATCCCCTTCCCTAAAGATCAACCAATGGGTGTGTACAGCTCAATTTGGAATGCAGATGACTGGGCTACACAAGGTGGCCTTGTCAAAACTGATTGGACACATGCACCATTCATTGCATCCTACAAGGGTTTTGAAATTGATGCCTGTGAGTGCCCGGTATCAGTGGCTGCAGATGATAATGCCAAGAAATGTAGCAGTAATGGTGAGAAGAAGTACTGGTGGGATGAACCAACATTGGCTGAGCTCAGTTTGCACCAGAGCCATCAGCTCTTGTGGGTTAAGGCTAACCATATGATCTATGATTATTGCACAGACACTGCTAGATTTCCAGCCACTCCTGCTGAGTGCCTGCACCACCGCCACTAGATTATTGATAATCATGCCATTTAGGTTTATGGAGAAGGGTTTTGGATTTGGTGTTGTAAAAAGAAATGAAAAGGGTGGGTGGGGCAGTTGGAAATTAAAAAAAAAATCACATAAACATGTGCTCCATGTTTTGCATATTTTTTTTTTTTGGAACAAATCCATGTTTTGCATATTTTGGTCCTTCAGATTGTACGATAATGATAGATTAATATATAATTTTTTATTTCTTTTCGCACAACAATTGTAGTGGCCATATGGTTAAATTAGACTCTTAACTATATTCCCAAATTAAAACATTGGA
>CATIWK010083776.1:0-12240 GCA_949634005.1 Mallotus japonicus
GTTTTGGTATTTAAATCAAATCAGAATTAAAAGTGGTATATACCAAAAGGCGTTTTGGTAAGTGAAACCCTAATTGAGAATTCTATAAATATATCATGTTCTCTAGGGTTTCACATACGTCTATCACTTTAGCCACCTAAATTCATTTTCTCTCTTTTTGAGAAAACACAAACACAGAGTTCTTTCCTTCTTGATTTTGTGAGAAAATCAAGAAGGTGCTAGCACACATAGATTCGTTTTGAATTAAGGATGTTTGTGTGGATACCAGTAGAGGACGCATCCTTTCGGAGACATCTCAATCCATTCAAAGAAAGCAAAAAGCTTGAGGTAGGGTGTCACCGGTGTGAACCTCCTCTCTTCCTTCCAGCAATGATTATGGTAAGGTTTTGGAAACCCTAACTAAATCAATTAATCGAATTATATGGATCCGGGATAGAGTTTGTAATAAAAATTTTAATTTTTTGCTGCGTTTTATATCATAAATCCCAACACAAAAGGCATAACCTGATAGCAATATATGCCTTTATCAATGATAAAGGCTATTTTGGCTTGATCTTCCTTGCATATTGGAAGCTGATGATAGCCTGTAGACGCATCTATGAAGCTATAGATTTCATAACCTGCTGTAGAATCAACAAGTTGGTCTATATTAGGAAGAGGATAATAGTCTTTTAAACATACTTTGTTTAGGTCTCTGAAATCAACATAGAGTCGCCATTTGCCATTAGGCTTTTTGACCAATACTACATTGGCCAGCCATTTCGGGTAAAAAATTTCCCTTATGAAGCCTGCATTTTTTAATTATCAATTTTTACAGATATAACAGTCTACCTTTTCAAGGGCATGATTACATTTTCTGAATTACAGGTTTTGCATGTGGGTCTACATTTAACCTGTGGCATATCAAGTCAGGGTTTATACCTATAATATCATATGGGTTCCAGGAAAACACTTATTCATTTGTCCTCAAGACCTCTTTTATTTGATTTTTCATATGTTCTTATAGAAGTGAGCCAATGAAAAGTTTTTTCACTGTGGTTGGGAGTGTTAGCTCCCTTTTCTCATTTGAAGGCTCAGTATTGTCTCGCTTTGGCACATTTAGAGTCTCCACTGTTATAGACTAGGAAGAGTCTTTTAGCGTACATAGGTAAGCTTCCCTTACTGCCTTCTGGTTTCCTCTAACCACAGCTACTCCAGTTTTTGTAGGTATCTTCATGGTTAAATATCTGATGGATATGCAAGCCCCTATATCATACAAGATTGGCCTTCCAATAATGGCATTATAAGAAAATAGGATGTCAATAACCATGAATTTTTCTTTGAACTTCTTGACATGTTCCTTATCTCCTAACTCAATTGTTAGGTCTGCAACTCCTTCAATAGACACTTATTTTCCTCCCAACCCAATGAGTGGTGTGTAAAATGGCCAACTCAAACCTAAAGCTACATACACCTCAAATATTAGTAGATTAACTACACTCCCATTATCAACTAACACTTTTTTAAGATAAAGTTTTCGACCACACCTTCTACCACCAGTGCATCTGTGTGCGGAGATGTTACCTTGTTTCCATCTTCCGAGGTGAATATGACTGGTGCTACAGGTTGTATCTTGTTGAGTCCTACAGACATTACTTCACCTTCATGTCTCTTTTGTTTGGTTGTTACATATTTTAGGGAGGATCCTACCGCTATGATGTTAATGACTTCTGCGACTTCTATTTTTGCTCCCTTTTGAGTGCCTTTATCTGCAGCTTCATCAAGTATCATCCGCCTATCATCTGTGGCCCTTGGGCAAATAAATTTATTCAAAGCTCCTCTCTGCACCAATCACTCTATCTTTTCTTTCAAATGCCTGCATTCTTTGGTATCAAAACCTATATCCCTATGGAATATACTATTTCTCCCAGTCTCGCTTTCCTGAGGAATGGTGACTCATTTATTTTTGCTAGTGAATGCTATCTCCTGATTTCTTTTACCCATATTAATACCTTTACTCTGGAGGCATTGAGTGGGGTATAGTTGCTATATCGATAGAGGCTTCTCCTGTCTTCCCGACCCCTTCCTCTGTCTTCTCGGCTCCTTTGACCTTCTTCTTCTCTAGGTCATTTTTTAGTGAATCGGCCTTGTGGCCTTAAGGATTTCCATGCTTCATCCAGCCTTATAAACTTTTGGGCTCTGCTCATCGACTGAGTAAAGCTTTTAGAAGGGTTAAGATAAAGTGAATCTATTAACTTGTCATACCTGGTGCCTTATTGTAAGGCAGTTAAAGATTCAGTGTGGCTGCAGTTTCTATCTGCACAACTACTTTGTTAAAGTGATTGATGTAGCTCCGCAGATTTTCACCTTCCTCCTACACAACCTCATATGAGTCTGCGGATACCCTTTTAGTAGGAATACTGGTGATAAACCTTGCTTTAAATAGAGTCGCCAGCTGAGAAAACGAAGTAATAAACCCCTAAATACCACTCTTGAGCCACTCTTTCAATGTAATTGAAAACACTTTGCATAACAAAAGCCTCAACAGTGGTATAAAGATGCATCATGATGCAAAATTTTTCCAAATGACTCAGAGGATTGGAGTTTCTGTAATAAGATTCTAATTTTGAAATTTTAAATCTAGATGGGAAAGGTACCTCTAATAGGTATTTGGCCAAAGGTGAAGTATGCGCTAGATCTTGATCTAGCTCTTCAGGTGTCAGGGCTCCGCACTTCTTGCTTCTAATACTTTCTTTTCAACCTCAGCATCAGCAACCTGGATGCTCTTTTCCTCAGAGTCACTCATTTCATCCCGTGAAGAATCTTCACTGGAGATGGCTGGGCTTGCCACTTCTGCGACTGGTGCCTTATCTTTATGGACTTACCGAGTGCAATATTTCAGAATTGGTGATTCTTTGATTTCTGGAGGTATGCCAGTTGTCATGGCCATGGCTTGGTCCACCCTTTTTATAAGAGCAAACAGGTTTTGACAAATAGAGGTTAATTCATCTTTTCTGGTCGTATTCTCCAATGTGGGCTCATTGTTGTTGATGCTTGAGAGTCATCGAGATGTTGGCTTGAAGAACCAGTGAGTGGTGGGTCCGCCACTAGTGGTTGAGTGTCATCGTTATTTAAATGATCTGCCACGAGAAAGTAGCACCAAAGAAACAGTGAAACTCAAAATGCTCCACACTCACCGCACAAATGATATAAGGGGTCTCCTTAAGCTCCTACTTTTGTGGAAGATGAATAAGATGATTGGTTGATCTACAAGATAAAGACGTGAGAATGGGGCCAGGTGGGATCCTGGTGATCCCACTCTGATGATTAAGTTAGAAAATATTTGAGAATAAAAGTAATAAATTTGATTGGGAGTTAGATGATTTACCTTGTCGGATTAGGACTCTATATAAAGGCAAAGTAGTTACCATATGTAGAGAGATTCCTGGAGCTAGTGGAAGTAATTTTAACACGTCAAAGTAAAAATAGGAACCAGTCCGTTAGTGGCATGAGTGGAAAAAGTTGGCAACCTTCATGTTTCGCAGGCTTCAGGTTGCTAGTCTATCTGTGGAATGCTTCAGACTGCAAGCATGGTCTAAGCTATGCTGACTCAGTATTTGACTAAAATTTTGACCCTTACTTATATGAGTTGAATTTTCTTTATGTTATCAGTAACATTATAACAGTAATTTATCCATTTAATTATTTTCAAATCGCTAATGCAATACCATGCAATGATGAAGTTTAAAGCTTAACACTGTTGTTTGAAACTAATACTTCTCTCTACGCTTTAACATAATTCACACTCTTTTTTTTTGAAAGTCAAATTTTTTAACTTTCAGTTTTTGTTTTGTCAATACTTTACTCCTTCCATTATATTTTTTCATTGGTAGTTTATTAAATAAGAATTTTAGTCCCTCTATTTTATAAGAAAGAACAATTTAATTCCTTTATTTTAATAAGATCTAGCAGTTTAATCTTTATTTTTTATATATTTTAAAATCTAAAGTTTTAATGCACATATTTCCTTCAACACTTTATAATTAAAATAAAGTTATAATTTTGATAATGCATTATAATTTTTTTTTTATCAATTTCACGTACATACACTTTTTTAGTGTTTACTCTTACCAATTATATGTTTTTAAAAGTTTTGTGTTTTATATATTATTTTAATATTAGCCAAATATGACTATAGAAGGAGAAAAGTTAATTAAATTAAGTATAAACAATAAATTAAACAATAAATATAAAATAACATTGTTAAAAATTTAATTTTTTTTTAAATTATAACTTAATTTTTTATTTGATGTATTAACATAGATATGTACATATAAATATGTACGTGTGTTAGAAGTTTAGTTGCATGAAAATTTTAAATTTAAAACAATTAAAAAAATTAAGGGACTGAATTGTTTAGACATATTAAAATAGAGGAATTAAACTATTTTATCTTTATAAAATAGAGGAACACAAATAATTTTTTTAATAAAATAGACTGATGGAAAAATTTAATGCAAGTACTACAGTAGTAATAGAATAAAAATTGGAGGATAAAAAAATTGATTTTCAAACCAAAGAGGAAAAAGTGTAAATGATATCCAAAGTCAGGGGTAAAATGTGATTTTCACAAAAAAAAAAAAAAAAAAAAGCATTGTAGAAATGATACAAATTGTTGTATATCATAAAAAAAAATACTCTGCTCAAATTGATTTGAACTCTGTTTTATATTTTTGGCTTGTAATGTTACGAAAATTACTGATAGATGGAAAAAAAAAAAGCATTGTTTTTTTTTTCTTTGGATTAAATTAATTAAATTCAAATCTAATTTTAATTAAAAGTGTATTTCCTATTCTAATTAGACTAACTTCCATTTCATCTCTACTAAAAATTAAATTAATTAAAATGTAATTTTAATTTAATTGAAAATAATTAATTGCAACCATAATATATTTTTCTAATAACTAACTACAACCATAATATTGTTTTAAAAAATAGTGCATGAAATTTTTTTTAGAGTAGCATTTATATTATATAAACAAAATAATAATTTTATTATCTTCTAATATTTAATGAAATTTTAATAATAAAAGAACTAAAATTAAATTAATTGTACTTTTATTTTTATTTATTAACTAAAATTATAATATTTTCTAAAATAGTTATTGACTAAAATAAAAAATTGATATATATATATATATATATATATATATATATATATACCAATTTTTTTATTTTATTAATTTAATTTTAGTTCTTTTATTATTAAAATTTCATTAAATATTAGATGATAATAAAAGAATGACTCATATATTTAATGAAATTCTAATAATAAAAGAACTAAAATTAAATTAATAAAATAAAAAATTGATATATATATATATATATATATATATATATATATATATATATATATATATATAACGTATGTATACACACATGAAATTAAATTAATAAAAAAATTAGATTTTGATCGAAGGACTCAATGTGTAGAAAATTAAAAAAAAAATTCAAGGATTCAATGTATAAAAATTAATATATAAGAACTCAATGTGCATAAAATAAATATATGGGGATCTAATATATACAAATTAATGTATAAGGACTCAATGTTAAAAAATCGACGTACAGGGGCCAAATTAGTGTGTAGTCCAACTAGAACTGTTGCACTGCTATATATACGAAACCACATATTAATTTCGCAGAAAAGATATACCAAAACTCAAAAACTTAATATCAAAAAAAGAATAAATATTCTCTATGGACAAAATGATCTCTTTGGCTTCCCCATCTTCTTCCTCCTCTTCTTGGAAATATGACGTTTTTCTTAGTTTTAGTGGTTTTGACACCCGCGATACTTTTGTCATTCATCTCTACGAGGCTCTCTGGCAAAAAGGAATCATCACCTACAAAGATGATAGAAACCTACAAAAAGGGAAGCCTATTCAAGAATTACTGGAAGCAATACAAGACTCGAGATTTACAATCATAATTTTTTCAAAAAATTATGCTTCTTCTCCTTGGTGCTTGGCTGAATTGGCTCAAGCTTATGAATGTATGAAGGTCGGGAGGCAAACTATTATACCTATTTTTTATCATATGGATCCATCGGTGGTATGTCATCAAACAGAAGAATTTGGAATAGCATTTACTGAGCATGAAAAGTTATACGAGGACAAAGTGGAAACATGGAGGCGGGCTATGACTGCCGTGGCGGATCTCGCCGAATGGGTTATGCGACCCGGGTAACTACATATTCTTTCTTTACTTCGTTTTTTGATTTGGAATAAAGGTCAATTTGGCCCCTGAATGTTTTGCTTGAGGTTAAATTAGCCCTTTTGCACCTTTTTGGGTCAATTTGACACTGAACTTCGGGATAAAGACGAAATTGGCCCTTAAAGATTACACTAAACTCCTTATTTATTGATAAATTAATAAAAGACCCTCTAAATATTTTCCAATACCTCCTAATCTTTTAGATCGTTTACAAATTTAAGGAAAAAAGGGTAAATACCCTCCCAATATTTTAATGTATTTCACATCAATCATTAATGTAAATACACCTATATTATTTTTAAAACTAATTATTCAAGTCCTATAAATTGTGTTTATTCTTACAAATATTGACATCCACTATTTATAATATGTTGTTAATTATGAATTGAATTATTTAGCCCATCATGTTATTATTTCAAACTTAGCCCACTATTTATATTGACATCCATAACATTTGAAAAAATACACTTTCATCCCTGACATTTGCAATTCGTGTACTATTTCATCCTTGACAGAGGGACTAATGAGTGTTAATTGTTACAAATGTCAGAGATGAAAATGTATTTTTTTCAAATGTCAGGGATGCAAAAATGTAATAGTAGGCCAAACCACGGGGTAAATAGCAATTATCCCTATTATATATGTTGAAATTGTACCTTGTGTGCCGCATGTGTCAAGTAGTAAACTTATATACATGTCTCCATATTATTTTCTTGTATCTTTATGATTACTTAGTAAATTTGTGGGATAATTACTATTTTTCCATATGTTTTGATCTATTACACTATTTCATTCCTGACATTTGAAAAAATATTTATTTATTTTTGACATTTGCAACAGTTAACACTCATTAGTCCTTTTGTAGGGATAAAATAGTACACGATTTTGTAAATGTTAGGGATGAATAAATATTTTTTCAAATATCATAGATGAAATAGTGTAATAGGTCAAAACACAGGGAGTAAATAACAATTCTCCCTAAATTTGTCTCTCATTTCGCTCTTCGATGTAGATTTAAGCTGAACTACGTTAAATTTTGTATATAATCTTTATTTTTCTCTATTATTATCGTATTTGTTTATTATGTCAAATCGTTTTTCCTGATCCTCTCATTTCGCTCTAATAGTTTTCCTAACAAAAATTAGTTTTTTGGTTTGATATAATTTGGGATAGTTTGGTTCGATTCATGGTTTAGAGTCTATAGACTCGTTGTAAAAAACTTTTGAGACAGTTTGACTCAAAGAAAAGTCAAATAGTGAATGAATATTTTCGGTTCGATTTTCAAGGTGATCCTAAATCTCCATGGCCCACGCTCAGTGCTACATAATTAATCATTTACTAAGATTAAATTAACTAAAGTTTTTAAGTAAAAAATTATATGCAAAAGATATTATATTTTATTTAAAAATTATGGACAATAACATGTAGCAATAAAAATCTATTTAATGATAAAAATTATAGATAAAAAGATTAAATGAATAATATAAGAAAGAAAAAAAAATTCTTTTGAACTAATTGAAAGAAGAGAAAATGTTAACAACTCTTATTTCAAAACGAGTATAGAGCTATTAAGTTTAACATATTTGGGTATTTTATAAATTTATAAAAATTTTGGTAATATATAATAAATTAAGAAAAGAAGTGTTATACTTGATGTGAAACATATTTATGCAAAATCATAAATTAATTATATATAATGGATTAATTTCTTAATGTTATATTCCATTGATAACATATGTAAAAGAAAATAATTATAATGTGAAAGATTTTTATTATGAAAACTAAAAAAATTGTAATTTTTTTTAAACAGCTATTTATATTTTTCTTTAGAAAAAATATATACATATTTGCTTTAACAATACCACCAATATTGTAAATCCGTACTCTGAAAATTAATAAGGAATTTCAGCAAAAACGATAAGATTAAATTATTAATTATTTCATACATATTTTGATTGAAAGAATAGATTTACTTAAATATTTAGAGGTGTAACATATTGTGGGAGGGATCTATTAGTTGTTCATTTGGTTAAATTTTTAAATTGGCAACTGATAGTTGTTAGAATACTAAATAACTCTAGTTTTTATCTATTTTGATTTAAAATTTTTTACCAATAATTACGTTTTTATAATATATTTATTATCTCATTGTTTTAACTTCAAATAATTAACATTAATTTAATATAAAAATCATTAACTATACAAATAAAAATATCAAAATCATGTTATTTATAATTTTTTAAAAATTCATTGGTTTTGGTACTAATAATTAATATAAGTACTTTATTTAAAATTTATCCACCAAAATTTAATAATAATAATAATAATGATAATGTATTTTTAGAATTATATAAATAATAAATAAAACTACTATCAATATTTACAAGTATAAATATAAAATGATATTTATTATTATATCATATAATTATTGTTACTATTTATAAAAATAAAGCATTATTTACTTCTTATTCAAAAATAATATAAGATATGAGGATATATGAATTAATTAATGATTATATATGTAATTAAATTCATTATAACACTAACTGATATAATTTTATCAAATATTTAATATCAATCAACTAACAATTTTATTGATTTGGATTATGATATGATAACTTTGATATATCACGTCATCTAAATTAGTTGAAATTATTTTAAATAATTTATTTGTATAATTAAAATTAATATTTTATAATAAAAATATAAATTAAAATGAAATTTAGTATAATTTGATAACTTCATTTACAAATAACCCGCGCAACAATCTATTAAAATTTTATGACAGGCCACTTGCCTTTTGTAATAAACTACCCACTTGTTACCTTTGTCCACTCGCCTGTTGCCTCGAGCAACACAACATGCTTAAAACTCAATAATTTAATCCAAGTACTAGCCTAGATATACATGCAACAATCGTACTAACTCTAGAACAATAACACATCATAACTCCAAGCCATCAAGACATCATTTACTCAACTTAGAAAAAAAATTTTAAAAATTGCAAAATAATTTGATTAAATCTTAACCTTACTAATTAATATTTTGATTAGCTTCAAAGGCCTCAAATGAACTCCAAAAGAAGCAACAATGCACAAAAAATAACTCCTAAAACCTCATAAGTATTTAGTCACCTAAAACCAATTCTTGATATACAGTAATCAATTTTGATGATATGTAGCTTCAACTTGTAGATTCGAGTATGACTGAGTACGGGGCGGAAAAAATATCGAACTGAATTAAAATATCGAACAGAAAAATATTAAAATTGTACTAAACCGAATAATTGTAACTCCAAATCGAACTGAACTAAATTTTGTGACTAATTATGTATAGTACTTAATATTAAAAAAAAAACTGAGAACCGTACCGAACCATACTAAAATCATACCAAACTAAAAACTGAATGGTACCGAATATTAATTTAATAAATAATATATAAATATAATTAATAGTAGTGAACTTAATTATATATTTGTTTTGGTATTATTAAGTAGTACATATTAAGTAGCATATGTATAATAATACATGATAAAAATTAATATATTTTGTGTTTTAAATATAATAAATAAATTACGAACAAAATGTTATTGTTGTTGTTATTATTATTATTATTATTGTTATTATTATTATTATTATTATTATTGTTATTATTATTATTCAATTGACAAGTAAGAACATGAAATGTCTATTATATTACAATTTAAACTTAAAATATGAAAATAAGAAATTTACATTGCATAGTTTCAAATAATTCAATTAATAAATGAGAATGTGAAATATCCATTATAATATAATTTAAAACTTAAAATATGAGAAATAAGAGCATTGTTATTATTATCCACAACAAGTAAAAACATGGAATGTCCATTATATTTCAATTTAAATTAAAAATATGAAAATAAGAAAATTAACATTATATGATTTCAAATTGTATAATTTATTAATTAAGATATATTATTATTATTATTATTATTATTATTATTATAACATATTAATTATTATTTTTAGTAAATAATCTAATCTTATTAATATTACTTAAAATTAATGAGCTAAATAATATTATTATAATTATTATTTTATTGCATATTAATATATAGACATATATTATATATAACCAAAATGATGTAATTTTGCTCAAAACTACATCGTTTTGATTAAAGTAAGTAATGCTATTACAAATAAAAATAAGAGAGGGGTCATTTTTATATTATTATTATTATTATTATTATATTTAATAACTTACTAATTATTATTGTATTGAATAATCTAATTTTATTGATATTATTTAAAATTAAAGAGGTAAATAGTATTATTATAATTATTATATATATATATATATATATAACCAAAATGATGTAGTTTTACCCAACACTGCATCATTTGATTAAAGTAATTACTGATCTTACAATTAAAAACTAGAAAAGTTAAGTTATTTATTTTATTGATTAAAATATAATATGATCTTATACGTCCAATTTAATATTTTTCTTTGCAATGTTAAAACAAAAATTAGTCAAAATTGAGTCCATAAATGATGCTGTGGACAATGAAATGTTAGTACACTCAATATACTAAGGGCATCTCCAATCGGGCAGTAAATTTGTTGTTTTTAAGTAAATTTGCTGTACAATCAGACAGTAATTCTTGCAGCAATTTTGCTGTTTTTGAACAGCGCACAGTAATTTTGTTATGCACTGTTCATCGCAGCTGACACTGTTCATTTTTTCACTTTTTTTTTTTAGTCCTATACAATAACAATTATAGTATTTTAGTATAATTTCATCCTAATTATTTTATTTTCTTTTACATAATAATAAATAATAATAGATATAAAAGAATATACTAAAAATATTTTTTTGATGTATAAATTGATGTTATGGGTTGGAGATAAAACACTGTACATACAATAAATTTGATGTAAAGTGTGCAACAAATTTATTGTTTGGGTTGGAGATGGCCTAATGGACCAATGTCACATCAGCAAACTATGGTAATATGAGAACCATAGTAACTAAAAACAAAACGGTGCGTTGACAGCTCAAACTCAGGCAGCCTCTGTACCATCATCACCAACTTGTGCAAAAAGTGAGGGCCGTGCTGTCTCTCAAACCCACTCACCATCTCGGCTAGCTCCACAACCAAGAGCTGCATCCGTACCCCATCTCCAACAAAAACTACTTCTCAATACACACAGCAAACAGTTCCACAACCTTAGCCAACAGTTCCTCAGCCTCCCTCACCACCAAAGAAATTACAATCCACAGCGCAAAAGACCTTTCAGCCTCCAGCCATCTTTAATGAGCCCCCACCATCTACCTATCAACGACCACCATGACCTGTAGCACCTTTGCTTTTCTCTTTCAACCCCAGCCATCTTTAATGAGCCCCCACCATTTGCCTATCAACAACCACCAAAACCTGCAGCACCTTTGCTTTTCTCACAAGCAGCTCAACAAACAACATGATTCAAGCCTCTCGCAGAACCAGCAAAAAGGGAGAAGACATAATCACAAGCTAGAGAAACTAATAGTGCTGTATTTGAGTCTAAACAAGATCAGAATAAGAAAGAAGAAAACAAGACCACAATCGTCAGCTCTAGCGAGGAACATATCAAAACTGTGAGTTCAACTCAGCCAAAGGCCAAGACTAAATCAACTGAATCTCTAATTACCATGGTTCAACACACTATTTTATTTTTGGAAAAAGATATGCGTCGCTAGTAGCAACCCTACAGTGCGTGCTACTAGTGACGCTTTTACAAAACTGCCCTCATTTTCTTTTCATTTCATTATTAAAAAAAAAAATTATAAGCTATGGGTATTTAAATCCTTACAGGACAGATTCACTCACGTGCAACTTAGATTTTATATTCCAAAAAATAAAAATTATTTTCACCAAAAAATTAAAATTAAAAAAAAAAATTTAAAAAAATTTGCAAATTACAGGGTATTTAAATCCTTATACAACGGGTTCACTCGTATG
>CATIWK010083863.1:0-10328 GCA_949634005.1 Mallotus japonicus
AACCATGAAGTTCTTTGCCAATTCTTTAACCCCTCAAAGTGGATTTCTTGTTTCCAGGTACTTTCCTATCCTTTAAGTGAATTTAATTGTATTTCCATCAAATTATCCCAACTGTCGTTGTGAATAATTTGACTAACACATGATATATGGTGATCAAGCATATACAAATCACAGATTTGCAATCAATCCGAAATAAAAACTTTTGATTTAACAAATCAGATTGAAATTTTGTGATGCAGAAAACAATAGAAAGAATTTCTTTTTTGATGGTAGAGTAGTTCTTCTGGGTATCATTCCAGTGTCCTGAAGTATACTGAACAACTACTTCCCGCCCATTTTGAACTTGCTTTAAAATACCACCATATCCTAAGTCACTAGCATCTGTTTTAAACACTTTGGGGAGGCTAGGATCAGCTAAATGGAGACAGGGTATTTCAACTATACATTTCTTTATTTATTGGATGAGTTTTGTATGTTCATTCGTCCAAGGAACTGGGTTCTTCTTTAACCTATCATGGAGAGGTTTGGCCATTCTACTTATGTTTGGACAAAAATCCAGAACATAATTTAGACTACCTAAGAACCTTTGGAGCTGGGTTTTATCAAGGATTTTATCAGGGAATTTGTTAGGAAATTCTAAGGACCTTTCAATAGGAACAACAATTCCTTGACAGATATAATGACCTAAGAATGTGACTCAGGTTTGAAAAAGGGATATTTTCTTTTCTGAGACTACAAGACCATAAGCTTTAACAACATAAAAGAATGTCTTTAAATGCTTGAAGTGTTGCTCAATTGAGTTTGAAAAGATAAGCACATCATCTATATAAACAATACATAATTCAAAGTATGGATTAAAAATGTCATTCATAATTCTTTGAAATTCTGAGGGTGCATTTTTCAAACCGAAAGGCATTACATTCCACTCGTATTGCCCAAAAGGGACTGTAAAAGCAATTTTTAATGGTGTTTTTTATCAATCTGTATTTGCCAAAAACCTGATTTCATATCAAATTTAGAAAAGACAAATGCAGAATGAAGCTTGTAAAGAAGATCTTTTTTATTAGGAATAGGATGCCTTATCCACTTGAGAGTTGTGTTCAAAGGTTTGTAATTAATTACAAGCCTAGGAGTGCCTCTTTCTATTTCTGAAGCTTTATTCACATAGAAAGCTACCTAACTCCAAGGAGATCGGGATTTAGAGATTAATCCTTTGGATTCAAGATCCTGGATTTCTTTTCTACAATGTTGTTCTAATTCAGCATTCATCTGAATTGGTCTAGCTTTTCTAGGAATGTTTCTCTCATCAAATCCAGGCTCATAAGGAAGGTCCACAATTTGTTGTTTTCTTTTCCAAAAAGCATTTGGTAAAGCAGAACATACTTCTTTTATAAGTAGTTCTAGGAAATCAGAAATCCTTATCTTTTCCAAATCTTTTTGTAATTGGTGTTCAATTTTGTGGAAATGAACATTGTACTTTAAATCAAATAAATCAAAATCTTTTCCTTTAATTAAAAAATTTATTTGATTTTTGTAAATAGAATGAGCTTTGAAAAAATTGAGTTGTCTAGTTTTAGGCTTTTCTAAGAAAGGAAAGGAAATATGCACTTTATCATCTGTAAAATCAATTGAATTATGAGTAACCATGTAGGGAGTTATCAAATTAATAAATGGTGTCCCTAGGATTACTGTATAATTCAGATCAGAAACCAACAGAAAAGAAGTTTTCAATAAAAAGTTTGAAATACTGGCATCTGTTTTCCCTGTAATATGCATTTTTGAACTATTAGTAGATGAGAGTGTTTCATAGGTTTTATCATGAAAACGTTGGGGTATAAAACTAGACTTTATGCAACTTAAATCTGCTCCTGTATCAAACAGAGCAATAGTATCAAGTTGAGATCTTTATCAAACATAAGGGAAACTTTAACAATATATTTCCTAGAAGTAATTTGGCTTAGAGCACAAAGGAAATCATAGGGAACTTTATCTATATTAGCTAAGGATTGAGGATCAAGACTCTTAGCTTCATCATTATCACTAGTTTCTACAGCTAGTTTAGTGACAAGAAACTGGATTAAGTCGGAATCTTTTTGTTGCTTTTCCTTAAGTTGCTTTATTTCTGACTTAATGGACTTTATTTCAGATTGGAGGACTTGAATATCTCCTAAGGGTTTCTTACCAAGTTTCTTCCTATTGACGATAGTGGTAAGATCATACATATTTGTGCCTGTGGAAGGTAACTCAGTTTTGACAGGTTCTGGTTCTTTTTCTAGAGACTACTTTAGTTGTTCTATATATTTTTTCTGAACATTAGGGTCATTGATGTGTTGAATGGCATCTAGAATGAGGCTTTGTTCTTTAGTAAGCATATTTAAATGCTTGCTTTCAGAACTAAACTCAAATTCAGAATCAGAAGATGAGGAAGTTGTAAGTTCATCTATTTGAGGATACTCTTCTTCTGAAGGGGTATTCTCAGACTCAGAAGTTCCTATGAGTAAGGCTGAAAGCTTTACTACGGTTTCTTCTTTTAAGTCTAATTCTTGAAGTTTTTTGGAGACTTTATAGTATTTGGAGATATGTCATTTCTTACCATATTTGTAGCAAGTGACATCTTTAAGATCTCTTTTCTTAGGCTTGGAGGTTTTGTCTTTAGAAGCTTTTCTATAAGGTTTTTTGTAATAAGAATCTTCAGAAGTTCTTTTCTTATGAAATTTTTTGGATTTAGAAAATTTCGTAGAAGAGGACTTCTTACTACAATCTCCTTTACAAGTTCGGTCCTGGCTATAACTATAGTCAAACTGTTTATAGAAAGAACCTAATTTTGTTTTAGACTTTCTTAACTCCCATTTTAAATGTTTTTGGAGTTTTAAGTCTTAAAAGATCTTTAATCCTTCTTTCTGTGTGGTACTGATAAATTCACCATAAGTAAGTTGATCATAGGGGATGATATGGGAACCAAAAGCTTGTCTGATGGTATTTCTGACTCTTTCTCCTAAGAGGGTTGGAAGACCTGTAAGGAATTTTTCTTTCCAGAAAGGCTGGTTAGAGTCTTCTCTGAGCATAACCCTAGTGAGGAAAGTAGACCTATACCATTGGAAATCACTAAGCTTTTTGCACCTAAGATTGGATAAAAGGTCGGCATTTTTATCTTTAAGATGAGAGGAATCACCTACAAAAATGTAATTCTATAGTCAATATAAGAGTTGACACAGCATCTTGAATGGTGTTTCCTAAGGAATCTAAGATAGGTAGACCTTCTTCATCTTTTTGGATGGCATACAGGATATCTGTTTGCTGTTGGACTGTGAGATGGTAATACCACCATCCTTTCAGCTGTCCAGAAAAGCCTGCGATGATAAGTTCTGCAACAGACCTATCAGAGGTTCCTGTTTGGGTTTTATAAGCATTAGACGCCGTTGTCATTTGCTGAAGGGAGTTCAAAATTTGATATTCTGTCATCCCATCAATGTTCCATTCTTAAATAGAACTAGCATTGAACTTTGGCTGAACTAAAATGATAGGATGGTTTCCTATTTCAAGATCTAGATATTGGACTTTAGTATATCCTGAATGAAAAGGTTGGTTATTTTGCCAATGAAGTTTAGCAATTCTAAGAGACTGTTCCTGAAATGCATCTTCTTCAGATTGGGACTCACTAACTTTATCAAGAACACTAACATTCTGGTTGACAAATTGTGTGGTGTTCTGTGCTATAAGGTTGGAGGGAGAGGGAGAGGATGGCCCTATTTTATTAAGCTGTTCTCTTACTGCTTCTAAGAATTTAGATTTTGAATGTCTGATTTCTTGTTGGGCATTACTAGAGACTTGATATGGCTTAGACATGGGGTTTTTAAGCCTTTTGTCTGTAATACCTGAAGGAAGAGGAGCTATAAAACTATTGGATTGGCCTTCTATCCGAGATAGTTGTTTACCAATACTATTCAGATGGGCATTGGTAAAGTTGTTCTGAACCATAATATTCTTAAGGTTCTGAATATCACTATCCTGGGGCTTTTTATAGGGACATGCTTCTATGGTCTCATATCCTACAGGAAGTTTGATTAATCTAAGAGGAGGATGTTCAAACTCTATATTTTGACCATTTACTGTTTCCCAAACTGTTACTTTTTTTTCTGACAGTAACAGGATTTAAATCTTTAAAAGGATAAGAAATATTATATTCTAATGCATGAATTTCAAACCAATAAAAAAATAATATATTAACTTTATTTTCTTGCACAAAATCATAAAACAAATTTTAAATATCTTGTCTCTTATTTAGAAAATGCTTGAAAAACCAAGTCCTTTTTTCTAAATTATAAGATGCATAAAAATCTTGATGCAAGAGGGCTTTATCAGGAATAAATACTTTATCTATAGTGTTTAGCTTATGAGGAGCTATGTTTTCTGTTATAGCAGATGCAGTTGGGGAAGCAGGAGGTGAAGGAGACTTTATTTCTTATTGTGGCTCAGTATAGATAGGTCGGGCTATATTGGTACTATGATCTATATTTCTGAGCGATGTGTTGGGTAAGTCAGATGTGGAATATCTGGTTGAAGTGTATGGTAGGTTTATGACATGAGGTAGGTTTGGGTGGAGATCTGCTAGTTCTGTATATGGGAGATTGATAACTTTTGGCAAATCAGGGTTGTGATAGGGTTGGTTTTTATATGGAAGGTTAATGACAGAAGGAATCTGAGATATTCTTCCTAGATCTAGAGATTCTGATGACGAAGTATCAGAAAATCTAGCACTAGAAGAGGCTCTGTCAAAGCTGATCTTTACTCTTCCATCTTGGAATTGGGTGATATGCTTTATTTGTGTATTTGGGGCTTGCTTTTCAGTAAGTGTTGGTTTTGGCTCAGTAGCACTTTCTAAGATCCAATCTTGAGGAAGTGTTATTTGATTCCACTGGATGGGTTTTGGGATAACCACATTTGCTTTAGTCATATAAGTCTAGAGGAGCAAGGTTTCTCCTTTCTTACTATGAAATCGACTTTTAGTATTAAAAGCAGACATCATGGCTTTATAATGAACTTTAAAAATCAATGCAATGGAAATGGGTCCATCCTTCATTTTATAGTTATGGGTCTGGATCTGTAAAACCAAAGACTTTAATAGATTTTCATCGTTTAAAGAAACTGTAAAGTTTGGATAACAGTCAAATGATATGGGTCCTTTACAAAGACTGGATTCTATGGTTCCTTAGAGGGAATCCTCAAAGTCTCTAAATCTTTTGTCTCTAAGAGCAGCAAGGATAGAGGTGTTCAATCCTTCTCTGTTTAGAGGCTTTATACCAACCTGAACAAGTCCTATATGGATATAATGAAAACCTTTAGCTTTATGTTTATCTAAAAAGGTAGAGGAGAGAAGTTTAACTTCATCTTTAGCTTTACATAACTGGATATCTCTTTCTTCAGTCCTGATTATATAATCAGACTTAAAGAGATTTAATCTAGGGGTCCTATAGACATGGTCTTTATAGATCTCAGAGAGCTTAAAGTCATCAATGCATTTGTCAAAGTCTTCAATAGTGATTTCATCACTATTGACTAGATTCTTTGAACTTTATCAGACGAGGAAGCAGAGGAAGAAGAAGAAAAAGTGGTTCTACCGAAGATAGGATACATGGTAAGGATAGGGGTTATAGAAGGATGCTACGGCTACAACTCATAGGCTAAACCAACAGTCTCACTACCTCTCCGGGACTTACGGCCGGGACCACCTATGACCAAATGACTCACCGTAACAACACCCTATAAACACTATTCATAACATGAAAATAAAAATTGTAGAAATCACTCAATCCCCCCAGGCTCTAATACCAGGAACGCCAAGGAACAAAGGGGTTACTGTTCAAAGGTCTGAATGCAAATGATGATATGATAACACTGTGTCGGTCTCACACTCTAGTCACAGGCTAGACACAGAGGTTACCGGTCTAAATGCAGCAAAGCCTTCACAGAGTTTCTGGTGTGCAGGATCCTAATTTCTTAGGCAAGCACAGAGCATACGTTCTGTTACTTAGAATGCAGAAAGATAAATAAATCTTTAAAGTAAAGAAACTTTAAAACATAAAAGTAAAGAGCTTACTGAAGATTTGAACTTTATTAATCCGAGTAAGGGGAGATACAAGAAGTTCTTTATCCAAAAGCTGGGGTTTATAGGAAATTATACTGAAGCTTTATTTGTGAGAACAATTTTAACTATTACAAACTTTAATCTTAGTGAGGAAATATAGGCTTATCAACTCTCTAACCAAACTATATCTAAAATTGTGTTCTACCTCTTAAAACAGGAAGAGGCTTCTTTATATAGAGCTTGAGAGAGGATGCTATTGGAGCACGGGATTCTTCATGAGGGACTAACCCATGTGAGAGGGGCCAGCAGATGTTCCTAACGCGTCCGTGATTGGAGGAAGAATAGTTATCCTTTGTCCTTTTGTAAAGAGATATTTGACTTTAGTGATAATTCACCCACCAGGTCTTGAAAGTAGAAGTCGGGGCCCCACCCATGTGGTCTGATAGAGTGAAGTGGGATATGAGCTGAAGCAAGAGGGGAATATTTGACATAAAAGTCAAATTTTCCTGAGTGATGTCCGAGAGTATCCCAAATGTGGTGACCTGGAAAATGGAAATAATATCAAAATACTTTTTTTTTTTTACCCTAACTATTGCATGGGCAGTCCAAACAAATTTTCAACCCATCGGGCTAAAAAATTATTTATAAAGCTTTACAAATCTTTATAAGCATGTGGGCTTAATAGGAGAAAAAACTCCAAAACAATCACCTTCATTATCATTACCCAAATCAATGAAGGGTTCTGATTCTTCAGACATATTGAAGCTCGCAGAAGAAGTAGTCCTGGACTGGACCAATTGTTGAATTATTATGAAGTATTCTTCTTCTATTTTTGTTGAGGTAAGGAAAGCACTGGCGTAGGACTTTTGAGCAAGGAAGTTGGACTGTGGAGGAAAAGGTCCAAGGAATCCATGTCGTTGCAGCCAGTTTGCTATAATAGTTGTAGAAATTTTTTCTGGAATTTTGTAAGAATTCCACCATTTTACTTTAAATTTTCTTTGAAGAACTATAATGCCATTATTGGAGCTACAGTCAAGAAACCATTGGGAGACCCAAGGGACGAAGAACTTAGAGTAATAAAGGCATAAGGGAGGAAACTTTTGCTCAAGAGAAGAGGGCTTGTAATGGGTTTCAAAAAGATTAAAACCATTACGGATGTCAGCAGGGAGGATTTCAGGAATGGGACCATAGTTATTCCACCATCTGGTGAACCATACTAGAAATTTAGAAATATTTGCATGATCACTAAGGAAAAATAACCATGAATAGGTTCTCTAATGATTTGGATCAGGAAGGTGTTAAACCATGCTTGTTCATAATCCCAATAGGAAAATGTATGACAAAAGTCAAGCTTGGGATGGAAATTGGCATGGAAGGTTTTTGGTTTAAAGAGTTCTTGGTTCCAATCTTTAGGGTGGAGGACTTTAAGGATTTTACAGGTAGAATAAGAAGGGTCATGAGAGCCTTTATCGTAGAAGTGTTTGAATTCAGCAGAACCTATGAATTCCAAAATAGTTTGATAATATTCTTGGGGTTTTGAAAGATCCCAAGGTTTAAAAAACCAATTTTTTGGAAAGTGGTGCTGAAGAGAAAAGAAAGGATCTTTATGATAAAAACCATCTTCAATTGTTAAAATATTTTAAAAATTGGTTTTTGTGAGAAAATCATAAGCTTTAACTTTTGATTGTGATAAAACAATTTGTGAGCTACTTTGAGTAGACACAACTTTTAAATCACTTTGAGAAAGGGTTTGTGAGGAGGAAGATTCTCCTTTCTTAGTTTTAGAAATCAATTGAGAGGCTTTACCTGAGGGCACTGGGAGGCCCAAAATACTTGGCTGCTCAGAAGCTGGAGGCTTCAGAGTTGCTTGAATCGCTTTAAGGAGTTCTGGGGTTCGAGAAATGGATTCAACCCATTATTGAATCTCTAGGGCTTTAGAAGGGTCATCTTTACTTTGTTCTTGGCTGACAATATTATACCAAGACTTTATTGGTTTCTCAGCAGAAAGGGAAACTTTATCAGGGACAACTTTATCTTTATCAGGAGCTATCTCCTTATCTTTCTTTTTGCGAGGCATCTTTATTTTTTCTGTAAAAATTCTCTTGTCAGAAAATCTGGCAAAGAGTTTTCTTCTCCTTTAATATATTTTATATCAAAATCAAAGATACTCAAAATAGCTTGCCATCTAGCAAAAATATGTTTTGATGCAATATTTTGAACATCTTTTTGCAAAATTTCTTTAGCAGATTTGCAATCAATTCTAAGTAAAAACTTTTGATTTAACAAATCAGATTGAAATTTTGTGATACAGAAAACTATAGAAAGAATTTCTTTTTTAATGGTAGAGTAGTTCTTCTGGGTATCATTCCAGTGTCCTGAAGTGTACTGTACAACTACTTCCTGCCCATTTTGAACTTGCTTTAAAATACCACCATATCCTAAGTCACTCGCATCTGTTTCAACAACTTTTGGGAGACTAGGATCAGCTAAGTGGAGACAGGGAATTTGAACTATGCATTTCTTTATTTGTTGGATTATTTTGGTATGCTCATCAGTCCAAAGGACAGGATTCTTTTTTAACCTATCATGAAGAGGTTTGGCCATCCTATTTATGTTTGGAAAAAAATCCAGAACATAATTTAAGCTGCCTAAGAATCTCTGTAGTTGGGTTTTATCAAGAATTTTATCGGGGAATTTATTGGCGAATTCTAAGGACCTTTCAATAGGAACAACAGTTCCTTGACAGATATAATGTCCTAAGAATCTGACTCGGGTTTGAAAGAGAGAGATTTTCTTTTCAGAAAGAACAAGACCAGAAGCTTTAACAACATAGAAAAAGGTCTTTAATGCTTGAAATGTTGTTTAATCGAATTTGAAAATATGAGCACATCATCAATATAAACAATGCAGAATTCAAAGTATGGATTAAAGATGTCATTCATGATTCTTTGAAATTCTGAGGGTGTATTTTTCTGTCACGACCCAAACCGGGAGTCATGACCGGCGCTAGGGAACGGGAATTATCATAACCAGAACCCGTAGCAAGCCTTAAATAAAAAAAAAAACAAATATAAAATAACTCACGAAAATACCAAGTAATTAAAACTTAATTTTATAAAATATGATCTTATAACATCGTACAACAGTACAATAGTACACAGTACTTAAACTGACAATCTCAGTTATAAAATCAATATTACACACATCAACATATAAACACTACTACTGCAGCATCTAGAGTATAAACAACAGTTTAAATAAGTAATTTACATAAGTCAGCCGGGGCAGAAGAAGACCGGCGAAGAGGTCTAGTAGTGAGGTCTGAGGAAGAAGAACTCCCTGAAAAAATATTGAGGGGGGTCAGACCTCACTGAGTGAATTATTATTATATATATACATGCACCCTAATGACAAACATTCAAACATCAGTATAGTATATTTATATCAATATAATAAATATACAAGCAATGCATACAAATGCTGCAAATCACGTTTTTATACATATAAATAAAAACGGATAACTTTTAGTGGAGGAGTGAGGTAGAACCCTAAAAGTCCGTGTCCTCAACACACAATATCTCTCTAGTCAAACAGACTTTCTAAATTCCAAAATATTCACTTAATCCATATCTGACAGAAGACTGGCCCCGAGACTCATCGTCAATCGAGCTACAGCAGTCATACTGTCGGTATAACTGGCCCCGAGACTCATCGTCAATCGAGCTACAGTAGTTATACCAGCTCCGGGACTCATCGTCCATCGGGCTGTAATTTCAACTCTCATCATAATTTTCATATCAACAATTCATAGTCAATGATCATTATTCACAATTTCAGATTACAGCCTATATCTATCGCACTGTTGCGCAACAGTCCTAGTGGAGCTCACTAGGAAGCATGTTCTACAACTATCCTCCAAAACAGTTGTAATAGTAATTAAAACAATGAAATACATGATCAAAACATGCTAGCATCCGATTTCAGTATAAAATATACCGATTATATACGCATCATATACTAAAAATAAGTATAAGCATTTAATGAAATAATTTATATAACTCAAAATATAACATGGATGTTCTCAAATCATTTATTCTACGTGAATGCATATATACAATAATAACTCACAGAATCAGTACGTTCCACGAGAAGTACTCGGTCGGCTTAGTCCCGGAGGCCTAGCTCGCGGCGCAACTAAAGAAACAATAAAATATTCATCAATTTAGGAAAAAGGAATATTCCT